>LPNX010650674.1:147598-157991 GCA_001517045.1 Pseudotsuga menziesii
AATGGATTTGTCCAATGTACTCCTTTTCTGAAAACAGTGGAGGGAAGCTCCCAGAACGAGAAGCCCTAATTTTCTGATTTCTTCTACAAAAATTCCTGTTACTGTTTCTGCGATATCTCTGAAATTACTGATCCTATGTGTCCTAAATTTCGTACTGAGGTAACCTCACATGTCCCTGATCCAACACCATAGGTTTCATCAGAATTGGTTTCACCATTTTGGATTTATGATCCTTTTCCCAAGGTGACCTGTTACTGGACTGTTCAAAATAGTGAAGTTGTACGGCCTTCCACGTGTCACTGGTTCATCCTCTAAGTCTGATATTCGGAAAACAGAAAGTAAAGTCCGTTCCATTTCTGAAACATCTTCAGGAATTCCATTTGGACCTCTGTATCCCAAGATATTGCAGATCTCCCTAGATGTCCTGTTTAGGGATGAATTCTGGAAGAGGCTGAAACCCTAACTTGGAGAGATCATATCTCCCAGAATATAGAGAATATGAGGCTGATATTTGGATACAGTGTTCATCAGGATTTTATCTGCGGTCCCTAAAATTTTCAGCTTCTTATACTTCTCCAATATCAGAATATAGCTACTGTACCAAAACTTAGCAGTTTTAGCATTTAGGGTTTCTCTAGCTAGGGGTCAAACTAGGGTTTGACTTTTCCGGAGATTTACCCAACCAAATTTCTTGATACGGGTCTCTAAATTTCGGTTTTGATGAGGAGATAAATTCTATGTAGGTCTCACTCAAAAATTCCTCTTCTGTAGAAATCCCTAATTTCCACATCGAAACTAAAAATGCTTGAAATTGAATTCCGCATCGATAGAAAGATGCACCCTTCAATGGAGAGTCATCCTAGCATACTTGTGCTGAAAAAATGTGGAGGAAGATCCACAAAATAGGAAGCCCTAGTTCCTGTAGCTGCACAATTTATTCTTCTCAGGTTAGCTCTGATACCATGTTAGTTTTTCAACATTTAAGCTAGCATTATGATAAGATCTTTTCACTGAGAGAATAACAAGCACAGCATTCACATAAGCACATCACAAGAGACAAGAGACACAAAGATTTTAGGAGGGGAAACCATAAATGGAGAAAACCCCTCAACTTCCTCTAAGATAGTATCACCACAAGATGTGAACCCAAAATAGTAAGATGACATCCCAACACAACAGCAGCCTTCTGTCTTCTGTCAAGCCAAAGATTTCCTTCTCCAAAGGTGCGCCACACTTGAGAGAGCAAGAGAGCTAAGTCACAAGTGATAAATAGAGAGACACACACTCTCTATTTATATTAGTCCGTTCACTTAAGTTTCCATTTCACACGTAGGCTCAACCCTAATAATTACTACTCGAGCCTACACCTTAATTAGTGTATAATAACTCAAGTGCCCCTAAACTGTGGGGACTTACCTAATGACTTGACATGACTTGATTACATTATTAATCCTCCCAATCGGAACATTGGGGCATGACCACATGACTCAAATACATAATAGAAACATCCCAGAATAAACATCAGGTTACAATACATAAGATACATAGAAGAATACATTCCGAAGTTTCATATACATCAACATGGAGTGGGGTTGTTTCCAATACACGGTAATTCCCTTTGGACTCAAGAATGCTCTTGCTATCGTTTCCAGGATAATAGTGGCTTCCTTCAAAGACTTTATTCATAAATTTCTTGAGGTCTAATTCGACAATTGGACAGTATTTGGGATCATTAAGGATCACATTGAGAGCCTCAAAATGACGTAGGAATGATGTCACCATTATCAGATCTCGTTGAACTTAAAAAATGTATCTTTTGTGCCCTGTTTGGAATTATATTGGGCCATGTAGTTTGTCGTTATGGTATGTTGGTCGACCCTGCTAAAATTGCGATTATCGTCGACCTACCACCACCTACCACATTGAAGCTACTGAGATAAACATTGGGACATACATGATACTATCGAAAACTTATCAAAGGATATGAGGATGTGACTGCCCCGATGGAGAATTTATTAAAGAAGGATGTTAATTTCTAGTGGATGGAAAATTTCCAAGAAAGTGTAAACACTTTAAAGAACAATATGGTTACAGTGCCCATACTTTTATTTCCATACTAGAAGAAGGAATTTCATGTACATGTCGATGCGTCATCTGTCGCGCTCGGCATGGTACTAGCACAACCTAGTGAAGGGTCGATTAATCAACAGCGGATAAGAACTATATGACAACATAAAGAGAACAACTAGCTATGATATACACTCTGCAGAAATTTTGATACTACTTGATGGGTAGACATTTCAAAATGTACATAGATAATTCAACATTGAAATACCTGGTCAATAACACAGTCTTGGGGGTGGGGGAGATTTGCTGGTGGCTTCTCCTTTTTAAGGAATTTCACTTTGAAGTCATTTTTAAGCCGGGTCGAATGAATTCAAGACTAGACCATCTGTCGAGGATTGAGAGTGGAGAAGAACCTCGTGTTAGCACTATATTTGAAATTGTGGATTATTTAATTGAAGGGTTTGGAAATGATCATAGTTGAAATTTTTGTGGACCCTTTAGATTAATGGGTTAGCATGATTTTTCATCATGGGTCGTTGGATGAAGAAAGGGATTTCATCTATGGTGGTGGATCGTTCCACTATTTGAAACATGCAGGAGAAATTGAAACATTCTCATCAGCAGAATGGAGGTGAAAGGTGTCAAATATCAACGGATCAGATTAAAGAAGTCGTAGATCAATGGTGGAAAGAAATTCCGGAGATCGAAGATGCAAGGAATAAACTAATTTTTTGGGATTTTTGGAATCCATTAAAAAGGTACAACTTTGAAGGGTTGAGATTGATACAAGGTAATATCAACGACGCTGGAGCATTCCGTGGATTGAACATGCTTAGATGTAAGAATTTGTTCGATTTGCGGAATTGGTTAACTGGTAGAAAGATCATATGGACAAAATGTGAGCGGAGATATATCTATAGTCGGAAACAATTCTGTATATTGAACTAGAACAGATAAATTCAAGATTGAAATTTGTAGAAAGTGGTAGGGTCCACTTTGATCAACGATTGCAATAGTGGTAAGGTTTTGATCGACGGATAAGGTGAATTCTACAAACGGAAGTTTCTCAAGTGATCAGGTTTGAAATGGTTAGTGGAGTGTTAAATCTTTTCACAGTTGGACGGTTCTGATGAAGGAATATTGCAAATCAATGGTTGATATTGATTCCGCCGAATCAAGTTGTGCAGGGTGATAATGTTGAGTCTCAGTATTGAGGTGTTTCTCATGAACGACTAAGATTTCAAAGAAGAAAAAATCTACGGTATAGATTATAGGAGATGCACCATGGTTATGAAACATAAAAATTTATAAAAACAACTACGTGGAGTTCAAAGGTTTGTTTTTTCTGAGCATTGGAAATTGATGATAACCCTAATTGTCTACAAAGTGCCAATGTGGATGACTCAGAACACTGTGCTAATTAACAAGGTAGGCATCCTAAAACTTTCCAAGTACTTCTAAAATGGATGAAATAGAAGTGGTAGAAGTGACAGATAATGCAGAGTTAGGGGTTTCCTATCAGAAGGTTGAGAAAATATTCGAAGACAAAAATGCTGAAGTTTCTAATACCATTTTACTGAATGAAACAATTGAGACGGCTAAAAATAAATTGAAATTTATTAAGAACCAGGGTAGTGACAACCATGGTGTTTTCAGGTCTTTCTTTTATTTTTTCTCTGTTGACCAGATCCCCAATTGCCTTGAATTTTTTGAGTGGTGTGCGAATAATTATTCCGCAGCTGAAGAAGTCGTCATGGATAAACCTAAGTCTAGGATCCTTTTCCCTATTCATGCCTCTGTTATCTGCAAAACCCTGTCTATCCTAGATGATTTTTTTCATTTATCCAAGGAGTACAATTAAGAAAACATCATACATTTCTTCTAAGAGTCTGCAGCCGAGAGTAAGGAAGCCTTTTGAAGTCATGTTCAAATCCTGATAGTGAGGTTATAATTTTATCTTACCCTATTGACCTAGTTTTGTTTAATGAAGAAACACAGTCATGTATAACTTTAGCCAGTCAATTTTTGGGGTTAGTCACTAATGGTTGTGTTACAGAGTCACTATTGAGTCTGTTGTTTATCTTAAGTACTTACCCAATTGAGTCTGAACTTCCAGGTCAGTCTTTCCAATCTTGTTGCTTTAAGTTTGATGAGTTCCTACCTAAGAACATTCGCTCTCAGTTAGTCAACTTCCACAATACCATAGTTTTCAAATTCAACTCCTTTTTGCTGAAGATGTTATTATCACATAATGAAGATAACCTACAGTTTCCTGATTTGGTAATCACTGATGAAATGACCTAGGAGTATTGCAAGTTCATGAATTGTTTGATGGAAGAAATATATAGCATTTTCTTTTAGGAAAGACTGCCCAAGGTATTTCCAGAGTTGAAGGAAACATTGCAACTTTCCCCTAGTAAAAGGATAGCAGATGAGTTCCTTTTAGAGTATGAAACAATTATAAGGTTATATGGATTTGTGCTCCAGCCTTATATTCTTCCAACCTTTCTGACAGCTAGAATATTGTCTTTGGAATTTTTTAGACAAAGGATTACAGTTGAGGAAGAACACATCTTAAATTTTAGGAAGAGTCTAAATAGTAAATTTCCCTGGGAACAAGGGCCATATGTTGTCAAAAGTAGAGCTGCTCTTCCAATAATTGATGATCTGCTCAGAAGCATGGGGTTTTCTTTGGGAGCTTCTATCAACTATGATCCACACTAGGTAATCTCTAACAGAAGACATACAAACAAAAATAAGCCTTTTGAGCATACTGAGGTAGTTGGACTCAGAGAGGTAGCTAATTGGTAAGATTATCCTAACAAAGCCCCAGATAATATCAGCATGGAACAAGACTCTATCTCATCCATTCCTGGAAATAATTCTTCCCCAATGGATCTTTCTAACATAGTTGCAAATGCTGGTAATATTTCATCATTAATAAGTTTTCCAGGAGATTCAAAGAAGAGAGAACATTCAGGTTTCATGGACACTGAAGAAGCAGACACTGCTAGTACACCGAAGAAGCAGAAAATTGGACAAGAGAGACAAATCGTACAGGTAAAGAAGAGTAGTGTGAAAGGTAAACAGAAGCAAGAAAAATCCAAAGTAACTGGTCTGGAGCTTCAGGAATATGTATTTGATGGAGTAACCCTAAGTAAGTATACATCAAAAGAGGAGTGGTTGAATACCTACAAGGAAGTGGCTAATAAAACCTTTGATGAAGCCATAAAATTATACGAAGAAGTGAGACAATTGCCAAATCTAGATGTAGCTTTAAAAACTGTAAGGGATCATGCCAAAGATACCCTAAGTTTGGACATGACTGTTGGTAATAGGGTATCAAAGGTGAATGTGAACTTAGAGAATATCCCTACCATAGATATGATACACCTTCACAGAGAAAGAGGTGATATCATATATACAAGATTGCTTAAATCTACATTATAGATGTCTAAACTAGATTCCAATAAAAAGAAAGCTCAGGACCTCCTGCAGAAAGAAAAGGTTGAGAACAAGGCCCTTCGAATCAAAATTAAAAACTTGCAGGAGGACTTATTGAAGGTTTATGGGAAGTCAGACAAAGGAGCAGTGGCTCAAAATTTGTTTGATGAAAAAGATAAACAAGTTCAGGTGCTAAAGAAGAGATTGAAAATTCCTTCCAGTCAGCTTATTCAAACCTCTGAATTGACAGAGTTTGAGAAGGATAAGGAAGCATTGAGCACTGAATTGACTGATTGTAAAGCTAAGATGTTAAATCTTGAAGAAAAAGAAAAAGATTAGGAAAGGGATGCTAATCTTCTGATAGAAAATGAGAAGGACCTAAAAACTAAGCTGGTAGCAAGAGAAAAAGAGTTACAGGAAAAATGTGAAGATGTTAAAAATCAATCTATTGTTCCTTCTGTAGAAATAGATGCAACTTCTCTTTCTGAAGCAATTTCTTAGGTAAAGCTGAAATATGTAGAACTCACAGGGTTAAAGCAACATAACAAGAATCTAGAAGAGATAAATTTGCAAAAAGAACAAGATAAGAAGAAAGTAGAGGAAAAAATCCAAGAACTAATAAATCAGAATACCAAATTAACAAAGCAGGTGGTTGGACAAATGGCCTTGCAAGGGGCCAAACATATGATTTGGGATAAGATTATTCTAGAAGCTAATAATTTTAGACCATATTTAGATTATGTTGCAGATCAGGAGAATGCTCTAAAAGTAGCCAGACATAATATTTTGATAGTTAAACAAAGACTAAATAAGAACCCAATGAAAGTAGCTCAGAATGCTATCAACATTTTAAGTACCTTATCAGAATATCAAGTTAGAAAGTTTAATATCCAAGACATAGTTGTTGTTACCTCTTGGTCTAGAAAAGTGATTGGAAAGTATAGAATGTTGGATACTGTACAAGCTAAAGTTGATATTATAAGTCATAAAGTCAAAGAAGTGACTAAGTTATTTACTCCATTGGTAAGTAGGGGAATTCCTTTCTTCTGGGAGGAAATGGGACCATTATTGTCTAAAAAAGAATATCTGAATAGATTGGTCAATTGCAGGTCAGATGACAGTAAGTTTGAACATATGCAACAGGCTCTGTCTGGAAGAGTCGTGTTTGATAAATTGGTGGGAGAGTTCAAGTTATTATTTGATTTTAAAGTCGTGTGTGCTAGGGTTCCTAATTTTTCATATGCAAAAAACATGGAGCTCAAAGTTCTGGCACATGAAATGGTTGTTGCATATTTTCCTAATCCTGAACATTGGAGAGCAATTCAACAATATGGATCAACTAAATATAAGTTACAACCATGAAGACATCAAGGAATACAACGCAAAAGGAGTTTCAGCGAAAGATATATTTTATGATAAAATGTTATTTTTAAATTCATTAGTTAAGAAGTTTTGTTATATCAGAACTATTTTGTAATAGACAAGTTCTTTGAAACATGTAATAAACGGTTGAAACCGTTATACAGTTAGGTTTATTATTCAATTCAAGGAGCAATTGTATAAGTATTCATACATTTGATGAAGTAAGGGTTGGAACCCGTGAGATTTTGGAGATAGGTGCATCAAGTATTTCTTTAAAATGACAGAGCTGAAAGTTGGCGTTTTTCAGAGATTCATGTGTTATTTCATGTTGTAGTCTGTACTTTCCCTTCTTATGTGAATGTCTTTCTAGTTTAATATTTCCATGATATTTTCCTTCATGTTTGGAATGAAAGTATAACAGTTTATGATTCATATTTACTATGCTCTAGCTGTTGTTTTCATATGTCCACCAAACTTTTCTTCTAAAGTTGATACATAATTCATTTTTACAATGCTCTATGTTAATGGTTTGTTCATGTTCTTCCTTTTTCACCAAACAATCAAATTTTGACTGTGACTGAGTAGCTACCTTACCTCTATTTAAAAATTCCATGCAAAAGTTTTGTTTATCTATATTCATATCTTGACTCCATATCCCAATGGTCACGTGTTCAATTTCAACCAATCTTACCAATTCCAAATAGTTTTGCTTATACATATCTGGCCTTGTTAATATTTTGTGAGAGATCCCTCTCGAAAGAGAAAAAATTCAGTTTTCTCTTTAAAAGTGGTTTTTGTTGTTACCTGGGAATATCCTTTACAACCTTGGGTAATTTTCTAGTGTTAACAAACTAGCGCCGCTTCCGGGGAATGAAAGTGCATATCAGCCCTGGGAAGAACGACAAGGATTGCAAAGTTTCAAGAAATAAATTTCTATGGAAAAGCAGAAGTTTACATATTCAAAAGAAGGTTGTACATTTGTCTTGGTGACTTCACATTCATTTTTAAATATTATCACAGAAGACATGATGGCTCTCAGGAGAGCGAATACAAGAGGTAACCCTAATACTGAAACTTTACAAAGCATGGAGAATCCAGAGAGATTGCTTAGAAATTAAAATAAAGAAAAAATAAACAGTTCTCAGTTTGGTGCATCATCATCTAAATATTTTCATAGTATACAAGAATATGAATGGGAAACTAGTGTTGAGATATTACTGTTAAAATTAAAATCTGAATCTGACCTAAAGAAAGTTGAGATTAATCCTAGTAGGTTAGAAACATCTCTTCTTTATTCTTTGTGGAAGAACCTTCAAACTCCAATAAAAACTGAAAAAACTACTTCTATTATCCAACCTATTTAGAATCCTCCATCTTTTCAACCTTTACGACTTGCTCCAAATCCACCTAGACAAATGGCTACAACTAGGTTTGCTCCATTGGATTTACCTGTGGTGTTACATGAGCTTCCCTTAAATTATGCCTAGAGGATTTCATTGTATGATGGAGAAGGAAATGTTACTGCAAAATACCATGTTGGACAATTTGATGACTTTATAGATTTAGAAGAGGTTGATTATGAGGACGTCAAGATGAGGTTGTTTGCATAGAGCTTGCATGGGGAAGCCAACAAGTGGTATAAAAATTTACCTGATTGGTTTATTCGAAACTTTGCATCCTTCCAAACTACATTCTTGGATAGATGGGACGATAAGAAAAGTCCATTACAAGTCCTCTCCCAGTACAATAATATTAAAAAAGGAGGTTTTGAGTCAGTCCATGAGTTTTCCAGTAGGTTCATGAGAGTCTATAATTCAATACCTACTGATATTAAGCCTTCAGTTGGTGCTGCTAAACTTCATTATGCAAAAGCCTTTAATAATGACTTTGCATTGTTGTTGAGTGAAATAAAATCATCTAGTCTTCCTATTATGTTTACAGATGCCTTGGAAGTAGAAGCCAATATGATGACATGTGGAAAGATAAAACAAAGAGTAGATGTTGATAAGAGGAAAGGTAGAGAAGAAATTATGCCCTCCACCTCTTCTGCTTCTTCATCTAATGATATCAAATTTGAAATGATGCTAAAAACAATGGAAAAGTTAATGGATAGGATGACTATGGATACTAGGCCAGTGAATCGAGAATAGAATGAACCATAGATCAGAAACCCTAACTTTAGAAGGCCTATTCCTCCTCCACTTCGACAGAATAAACAAAGAGACATGAGGAATCCAAGAAACCAAGAAGATCAACAAATAAGACCACCTTTCCCTGAAAATTATGTTGCAGATGATGATGGTGCAGAGTATATTGAAGACCATATTCATCATTTTGGTGATCTAGATTCTGAAATCTATCTGACTGAGGAGGAACACAGTATGTTTGAACAGGAGGATGATAAAAAATATTTTGAGGAGGAGTTGGAATAGTATCAGAAAGGGTATATGCATGTTGTAGATGATGTACAGAGACAAATCAAATTGAGAAGTAGATATGTTATTATGAATAAAGGAAGGTTAAATCCAAATCATCCTTCCAGTAGTTAGATGAATACAAAAAAAAGAAATGAAAAACAAAAGGAACCTGTTGTACATAAAGAGATTGAAAATAGAACTAAGAAAATAAAAGGGTTGAAACAAACAGCACCCATAGATGTAGATAAAATTTCTTCCATTTTTAATCTACAAAGTGAACTTGCTAAGTTGAATATTTCAGTTCCTTTTAATGAACTTCTCAGAAATTAGGAGTATAGGGACACAATAACAAAAATTATTAGAAATCAGGGAGAGGCTCAACCATATATTTTGGAAATGAGAGATGACAATCCTACCATTGTTTTGGGGTCTGATTGATAATGTGGATAATGAGGAAGTACCACCTTTTTATATGAGCTTAAATGTGCATGACATGGTGTTTCATAATGCTATGTTAGATTCAGGTGTTTCACATAATTTGATGCCTAAAGGAGTGGTAGAAAGTTTAGGGTTAGAGATTTCAAGGCATTATAAAGATTTTTATTCTTTTGCTTCCAAAAAGGTGAAATGTCTGGGTTTGATAAAGGACATGGTAGTATCCTTGACTAAATTACCATCTAAAACTGTGGTCATGGATGTTATTGTGCTTGATATCCCTCCCAAATTTGGTGTTTTGTTGTCAATATCTTGGACTTCAAAGTTAAAAGGAAGTTTGCAAATGGATATGTCTTATGATACAATTCTTGTTCTTAATAAAAAAAAAGAGACTGTACAATGAAAAAATATCACCTTATGTTGTTAGCAATAAAGATTAGCCAAGATTTCATCATATTTATGTTGTTGATATAGACTTAGGGTCATCTATTTTCTTCAATGATGTTTCTCCTTGTGATTCAAAAGTTGTTGTGCCAAGAAAAACCAGTTATACTATGAAACGAGAACTGGACACAGTTCTCGTTTTTCTCTCTCCTAATTTTAGTAGCTATTTTTACCCCCGTTTCAAAAATGGTTGATGCCAGTATCACACATTTTCATTTTCAGAC
>LPNX010650680.1:0-13678 GCA_001517045.1 Pseudotsuga menziesii
TATGTACCAGATCTCTCTCTCCATCACCAATCAGTGTACAATTAGTAACTAGTTTAATACTAATACTTCTAGTAGTAATAGTATACACACACATTCTATGTCATTTGCGTGATACCAATTGATGTATTTTAGATTAATGAACCTACAAACCTTATGTTATATGTGGAGTGTACACCAACTTGAAGAATAGAAGCATTATGATCCCAAGCATTATGTCAAAATTATGTTGGCGCTATTTTTTGGTTTCACATATCGCGCACACGATTTATATGAACATAACACGCTCGTGTTTTGTGTTTATATAACGCGCACACGTTTTGTAGTGTTAAATCGCGCGCGCGTATTGTTAAATTCAAATTTTTATTCCCTCCAAATGATAAGGCCGAGCCTCCACCCATGCTTTCGTGGAATTCCTATTCCTATGTGTCTGCTTTGTACTTTGCTTCGGATTAACATGCCTATGCCTTGGAGTATGATAAACCATGGCAAATCCAACATTATATCCATATTTTCAATATTCTCGTGTTTAACGGTTCGTCTGATGGTGCTGTACTCCTCCATTTTTTATGAGATTTTAGAAACAGATATGGTTTTTTTTGCAGATTCTAAATATGTAAATTTTAACAAGAATACATAATTTTTTCTATTTTTTTCTTATTTATCTTCTGTCATCACTCCTCAACTCAAAAAACACACTGTTAGTGTTTCTCCTATAAATTTTTCAATTCTTGATCACTTCAAACAAAAATTGTATGGTGCACAAGTAGACACTAACCTCTACGTTCTATCAAAACCCCATTTCATGGTTTTTGCATTAAGACCTTCAAAGGCTACACCCACAAAACACGTACCATTTTCGAGGTTTTCTCACTTAGACAATTATAAAAATATTATAAAATTACTAATTTAATTTCCGAAAAATAATGCCGCACTAGTGCCATGGGTTCTCTACATGGATGGCAATTTTTGTAGCTTGATTCGATCATTTAGGCCCTCAAAGGCTGCACCCACAAAAACATATACCTTATAATTTTCCTGAAAAATAAAAAGTGCCTGTTAGGAAAAGTGAAATTTGACATAGCTATGCAAATTTTCGATACATAAAAGTTATATATTCGGAAAGGTGATTCAATTTCCTACATTTCATGTTTTTTACTCAATGCAAGATATTTTGCATAAGTATCTCAAAAAATCCAAGTAAGTTGAGGGATGCCTGATTTTTCAAGTTTCTATTGCATCTAACGTGCACAAAAAGGTCCCTCAACTTTTTGCACACACCAATTTGAAAACTAAAAAATTTAAATATAACACTCCAATTAATTGACCTAACTGATTCATATATATTCCCTATCAGAAACATAACAATTGATTAAAATTCATTAACACAATCTCCTCCCCACATTTGAAGTACCACTTTGTCAAACACAAAACATATAAATAAATAAAATAAAAAAATAAATCCAAACATTACATTAAAAAAATAAATCCAAACATTACATAATAAATATGTAACATTGAAAATATTAATTGGACTAAAATAAGAATGAGACATTGAAAATATTAATTGGACTAAAATAAGAATGAGATATTAAAAGAATAGTAAAGATCTCAATTGTGTAATTTGTATATTGAGATGAGTTTCATTGTGTTAGCATCTCAATGGTTTTGAAAATCAAGATTGCATGGAACTAAATGCTAACTTCTCAATAAGGGTAAAGGTGCAACTTTACGTTTCTCCACATATGGTAAGGCCTTGAAAACTTACGACCATCCATAAATAAATAATATCCATTGTAACTGTGCTCAAATTTCTTATTTCATTGATCTCAATGAAGTTGTCATAAAGAAAAAGGTACAACACATTGCTATAATCCCCAAGTTGAGAAGATAGCTTTTATGTAAGTTTTAATCTTAAAAAAAATTGAATATCATAGAATATAATGGAATACAATTTTTATTGAGAATTCTTACACTGCCGTGTAAGAATTTATTGTAATTGATGGTTTCATCCTTACTGCTAATAATTTAAATGATGAAAAAGTTAAACGCACATTTAAGACACTTCTTTCTTCTTAGATTAAGAAGAGAGTTTATTTGATGGGTAAGTCAAATTTTATGAAATGCTTTTGCTTACCTCTGTGCAATTATAACAAGAGAGTTTATTTGTTGAGTAAGCCAAATTCTTTGAAATGCACAAGGGAATTTGTGCTTACCACTCTGAAAAATTGTAGTTTTTTTTAATGAAGAAAGATTTTAGTTTTAAAATGTTATTATTGAATTCTATATCTTGTATAAATTGTAATTTTATTTTTAAATAATACAAAATTTGAAATTTAAAAGATTGATGAGTATTCAAGATATACAACAAAGTGACATTGTTATTGTTATGTACAAAATTCTCAAAATAACATAAAAATATGAAGAAAGAGTAACCCAGCACTCTGAGAATGAAGTAAAGATATGAGAAACCTCTTTGAGGGAGTAATCTTCTTTTACAATGTATCAAATGCAAGATGAGATGAGATGATTACTAACACTAGGCCTCCTTTTTATATATAGGAGACAAATGTTACAATTACAATTAAGATCCTACCCAAACAATAAAGACAATCCTAATATAATAATAGAATATCTAGGGCTTAACATGCCCCCCTTCAAACATGTATTTTCCTCAACACTTGATTTATTGTGGATGTTTCTACATGAAGATCTCACTTTCCATGTCACATCTTCTATTGGTATGTTCTTCCACTTAAAAAGGTACTTAGTAATCACTTGATTTCATGGTCTGTTGATCTATGTGTCAAGGATTTTTCAAATTCTAGTATCATTCTCCCTTCTTCATCAATCATTAGTAAAGTAGTATGGACGATCTTGTCACCAACTACTTCTTTTAGGCACCAAATGATCCTTTTGTTGCTTGAGAGACCTCTATTTGTATGGTTGTCTCCTAAAAAATACCCAATCCCCTACTTCAACTTTCCTTTCACTACGATGTTGATTTGCTTATCGTTTCATAATATTTTGTGTTCTAGCCAAGTTGTATTTTAATAGTTGGAGAACCTCTTGTTGGTCCTCGATTCAATCTCCATTTCTTGAACCTTAGCTTTCTCTTTGAAGGATGATGTGATGGATGGAAGATGATATCCATGAAGTGCCATAAATGGTGACATTATTTTATGAAGTATGGAGAATGTGTTGTACCACCACTCTTCTAAGAGAAACCATTTGAACCATTGTGTTTATTTATCGGATCCAAAGCAATCAAGATAGCCTTCTAGGCATTTATTCACAATCTTTGTTTTCCTATCAAATTAAGGATGGTAAGAGGAACAATATGATCCAATCGAGTAGCCAAGCATGAAAATATTTCCTTCCAAAAATTACTAGTGAAAATTGGATCTCTATCACTTCTAATATTCTTGGATATTCCATGTAGCTTCAAAACTTTTTCCATGAATGTTGCAACTACCATACTTGCTTTAAAATGATGAGAAAGAGAGAAAAAATGAACATACTATGTGAGTCGATCGACCACTACAATGATGACATTCTTTCCTTTAGAATTTGGTGGACCTGTGATAAATACATTGAGACTTCTTCTCAACCTAACTCGGTATGGCTAATGGTTGTAAAAGACAATTTCTTGATTGTCTCTCCCTTCCCTTATCATGTTGGAAAACCAATAATTTTGCCACAAAATTTTGGACATCATTTTTAAGACCTTCCTTGAATAGTTTTTTCCTTGATCCCATGGTAAGATTTCAAGAACCCTGGATGGCCTCCTATAGTAGAAGTGTGCAATTAAAAAAGGACCTTCTATTCTAGTTGGGAGTTCTTACATAAATATAGGCGATTCTGGTACCATAGTGAGTCATTTTTTCACACAAATTTATATAATGCACTAGGGTCCTCTTGTAGTTATTGACTAATCTTGCATGCCTTCTAATACTACTTGTATTTTATCATTGATTATTCTGCTCAATTAGATTGTGGATGAAAATAAGACAAAACAATCCCTTTGTGTCTTCTTCTTTCCTTGAAAGTGTATTTTCCACCACATTTTGTTTTCGTTTTTTGTAGATATTTTCAAAAGTCATAACATAACATCTTTGTAAACCATTTTTTTTGCTCTTCTGAATATAATATTCATTCCAAGAAAAAAACAAGACTATCATGGTCTGTTCTTACCTTGAAGTGTCTTTCTATTAGGTAAGGGTGTCATTTATTAATTGCATGTAAATTGGCCAACATTTCCTTTTCATAAATTGGTTTGAGTAAGTTTTTCACTTTAAGTTGGCAACTATTAGAGGTAATGGGTCTTCCTCCTTTCATTAAAACTTGTACCAATGCCATGCCTTGAGGCATCACATTCCACAATAAAGGATTTTGTGAAGTCATGCATGGCTAATACAAGAGTCGTACACTTATCCTCTTTTAAGTTTTCAAAATATTTGGTTGCTTCTTGATTCCAAGAAAATGTCTCTTTTTTTAATAACCTTGTTACATGTGTTTCTATCTAGCCATAATTCTTGATCAAATCATAGTAATCATTAGAGGAATATTGAGGTAAAAAATGGACCTCAAAGCAAAAAATTTACTATCAAAATCAACTTTATAAGAACCAATAGGATTCAAGATGATGTCAACCATAAGGGTAAACAGTTTTGGAACAAAACTACTTGTTTTCTATCATGTTTTCAACTTAAAATTTTAAATGTTTGCACTCTTTGGATACAAATTAAATTTCACATCCAAGGATTATGTACTCAACATAGTTTTGACAGACCCTTGGTAGTAAAATCTTCAAAATACATTAAAAAATGTATTGTGTTGAAGAAAATATGTTTTTTAATATGTATTTTGGGTTTTCTCCTACCGAGGATCCGTCAAAAGTATGTCGAGTGGATACTCCTTGGATGTGTAATTTAATTTCACATACAACAAGTGCCTACACTTGAAATTTAAGTAATTTACAACACTTATTTTTATAATTATAATGTATTATTTTATTATTTTCCTAAGGAGGATCATTTTAGATCTCCAAATACTTTTAAAGATCATGTCAATCCTAAGAATACCCTAAGATTCTTCAAGGTTGGAAATTGTCTATTCAATCATAGCTTTAAATCAGGGTTCACTTTGACTCCTTCATAAGGTACAATATAACCCAAATATTCCTCTTCTTGATCCCGAAAGGTAAATTTAGAAGGATTGGCATATAGTTGGTGGTCCTCCAATAATTTTAGGACCGTGTCAACATGTTGTACATTCTATTCCCAATATTTTATATAGATTAGTATATCATAAAAAATTATCAATACAAATATTATGAGGAAGAGTAAAAATATAGTTCATCTAGCTTTGCAATGTGGAAGTTACAGTGGTAAGGCCAATTGGAATCACCAAAAAATCATAATGACCTTCATGTAGTCTAAAGTTTGTTTTTGGAATGTCTTCTTGCCTCATTCTAATATAATGATATCTTGAATTAAAATCCAACTTGGTAAAGAAAATTGCTCTTTGTAATTCATCTAATAGTTCTTCAATGACAGGAATATGAAACTTGTCTCTAATGGTAATCTTGTTGATCTCTATATAATCTAGACATATATGTCATGAACCTTATTTTTTGTGATCTATCACCACTACTGCAGAGAAATCACTTTGCCTAGGTGGAATGATTACTTCATCTAACATTTATTGAACCATATTCTTAATCTCTCTTTTATGCATATGGACACCTACGTGGTCTTATGTTAGGTGGTACACTTTATGATTGCACGATCATGATCTCATGTAAACAACATGATCATGATCTCAATTAGGTGCAATACCTTGAGAAATATCTCCCTTGGAATGATTATTAATAACTCTTTGGAGCTCCACTAGAATAGAGTGTATATATACTCGAACACCTAGTGAGCACAATTGTGCAATTATACCATGGCATCTATTTTTTTTAGCAATTTTTCCATGCTATTAGAGATTATCACTTTATAAAATTTCCCTGGAATATCTCTAAGTTCAATTTCCTTTCCTTCTAAGGAGGTGTTTGGTCACCCAAATGTCATATTTTCATCCTATTTTCCCTTCACTATTCCTCACACTCACCCATATTCATTACTCCAATAACCATTCCTTATGCCATTTTCATAAATAAATATGGGTTACCTTATTATTTTCCAATTTGTTTATTTTTAAGTATTTTAAGAGAATTTATGATTAAATATTAAGAAATTTAACATATTTTCATTATATCTCAAAGTTGGATGAATTTTATGATGTTTTCAGGCTTATTTGAAGATTTTAACAAACTAAAAAATCACCACCTATCCTCAAATTCGAATTTCATCTTCAAACTTTGAATATTTGAAGAATATTTGGGATAAGTATTTAAGCATATTGAAATGAGAAGATCATGGAGATGAATATCTTATCCAAGATATTATGGAGGATTTGAAGGGATAGGTTGAGAGAAAAGTGGATCTGTAATTATGAGTTGCTTATCTTCTTATTCAAAACATTCATGTATAAATAAGAGGGTTCTCTCATCATGTAGGGAAGAGGCCTCTTTAGTGGTGTGGAAGTAGAGAAATAATTTATGTAAAGTCTTTTGAGAGTTAGTCATGGATCTTATCATTTTGTAATAGGATTGATGTTTTCGAATATTTTGATTGATCCATAATAGATTTGTAATTTTGAATTGTTAATGGATTTCATGTTTTCTTAGTTAATTTCATTTTATGAAACTTAAAGCTCTCTTAGATTTAAATTTACTTTCATGCAATTTCCTGCTTTCGTAAACTAAGTTCAAATTCAGGCGCTTGCATTTTCTTAGATTTAGTAGCATGATTTCTTAGATGAATTTAATCACATGTTTTCTTAGATTTCAGTGGCATGTGTGTTTCCTTTTCAAGCATTAGAATAGGCTAGTGTCACTCTGATCATGCATATATTTTGCTTGCGCCTCTAAGTTTACGATCTTCTCAGATTGATAATTTATGTCGAAATAACTATCATATATTTCGCTAGATAGGAGGATCTCATGAAAAGTTTTTAAAAATTAAGAGCCATTGTTCCTAATGATTGCAACCATTGGACCCCTAATACAATGTCAACATCACCCATTTGGATTGCAATTATTGGACTATCCAATAATTACCCCCCATAGTAAGCTTAATACTATGGCACTTCTTTGAACAATTTATGGTACCTCCATATGCAATCATTACTTGAAAATCTAGTGCTGATATCTAAAGCAATTGAGAAGTTTGGCGAATTTGCAATGAATGAAGTTATGGGTCTACCAAAATCAATCAATATTGTTACCTTTTTTTGTGATATATGCTTCTATCTTCATAGTTTGAGGAGTGATAAAGAAAACCAATGCATTACAATATATGGTTGGACTAGTATATTGTAGTACCACATCTTGAGAGTATCCAGTTCTAAATATTCTTCCTTTTCACAATCTTTGTAGAATAATTTCTTCTCACCGCACTTATGCCCCTTACTATACAACTATCACAATTGAAACATAGTCCCTTTGATCTTCTTTCCTCCACTTGCCGAGGCATCAACCTTGTAGTTTGAGTGATGTTTTTGTAGGTGGGGGATGGGGGTGGGGGCGAAATTTCCCTCTCTCTAGATGTTAGTAGCAACCTTTCTAGTAGCCATATTTTTACTTTTAATATTCCTTAACAAACTAAAATAAGTCTCCAATGATTTAGGTTCAAATAGATGTAACTCATGTTGAATGCTCTCCTTTAAGGTTCCCATAAAGAGAATCCAACAAATTATCCTTTGGGATGTTCTTCACTCTAAGATTCAACTTTTGAAACTTGTTAATGTGCTTCGATGTAACTAGACCTATTTCCCTAATATTTATCAATTAGCTAAAGAATGCGTTGTTCTTTATATCCTCATAATGTGCTATAAATTCATCCATAAATATACACCAAGAGACAATAGTTTCAGTTATACTGTCACAAATCCAGTGATACCATACAAATTAATTAGGTTCTAAATACAAGGATGTGATAGTTACCTTTTATAAAGTCAATACTTGGTGTAGATCAAAGAATTGCTCCATATTGAGTCATTTTCATCAAATTTTTTCATATCAATATTTGGAATGAAGTAGTTCCTTTGTCCTGAGTTGAACCCATGATGATGTGGATTATGGAGTGATGAATGATCAAGTGTTAGGGACTCAAACCTCTTTCTTTTTGAATTCTATCAATATGTGACTGAGGTACAACCTTGCTTTTCTCTTTTTCCTCTTCTTTAGGAGGTGAATTAGAGGAAAAGGTTTGTCATATCTCATTCAGAATTATCCCCTTCATTTCTTTGAGATCATCTTTACTGGCCATATTTTGTTCTGCCTCTTGATCCATATTTTCCATCTTATAATCCATTGTTCCCATCTTTTGATCCACCATTTCCAACTTTTGCATATTCATATTCAAATCAATTTCTATATCATTTTTATTTGTTTACTGAATGAATATGTGTCATTGACCTATCATTAATTTCCTTAATCTTGTCCCAAATTGGATAGCTACTTATACACTTATTCATTTTCTTCATGAGTCATGGTTGAGATCTTTGGATGTTTAATTGGTTTAGAATTTTTTGCAGAACCCATTCCCACGTGAGCCCAAATAATATTTACCTATAATGGTCATTTACTTCCTCTTTATCATTCCTTTTGAATCACCAGAAATATATATTCCAATCAAATGTTATGCAAGTTTCAAGTTAACATAACTTTAGTCTTACTAGTCAACATTTCTCCTAAATTACCTCTGAAATCCTTTCCCTCACCTAAGTGTTAGGTCCTACCCTAAACTCTTTACTTTAGCAGTTAGTCAAGTAACATATAAGACCATCTCTTTTGAATGCAACCGAGTAGCTAGTAGTCAATCAATGTAAAAAATCTCTTTATTAATTAAGTCCTACTAGGAAGTCAATACTTATCAATCAACCATGTCAAGTAGTTAGGGGTTTCAATCTTGGAAGCCTATTTAAATAGCTATAAGGGTATGGATTTTTATATCAAGAATTAATGTATATGAACCTTGCTTAAGTGAAAGGTCCAAGAAACTCGTATTTGTGACCTATCTCAAAATAATCTTTGCATTGTGCTAATCATTTTGATATATATCTATAACAATTTTTTTTAGGTGGTCTGAGAAACCCTTATTTGTTACCTATATCAACATAATCCTTGCCAATCATGTTAATAGTTTTGATATATATTTCAAACAACCCTTTTTGGGTATAATGGGCCATTCTCCATTTGGTGTTCATGCTTTTCAACTCCCATACACACCTGAAACTAAAGACACATGGGGTACACCAACTAGGATCAACCCCGCAACATTAAATAAATTATCTTGTTCTTGAAGAAACCATTTGAATAGTAGCATCCCTCCTTGAGATACTTCATCGACCAACTTCAATTCAAAGTGTATGCAAATAACAACACTCTAACTAACCATGAACATGTGATGCTACTATTGCTCAACATGTGCAATTTTCTTCGAAATTCAATGATCCAACCAATAAAGTGGTGGTCACTTAAGACTAGGTCTCTCACACTCTCTTCTTAGAAACATACTCTCACTGCTTTGAGGATACAAATTAATGACATCACTACTCAAAAAGTCACATGTGCAAATTTGATGGCTTTTACCCCTTGGGATGGGTTACTCAAATGGAACATTATTTTTCTCTCCATGGAATTAAATATGATATTAAAAAGTTAAAAATTGGGGTTTTATATTTAGACCCAGAACACTAAAAATGGTGGCAATGATACTAGAAATGTCAAAACCCCAAAATTTCAGGAAATTTAAAAACTTTTAAATAGCATAATTGTATGTTAAGACAATCGTTAAATACTGTTTAGTTAATGCTATTTATTTTGTAACTGTAAGATCATTACTTGGTTGTAATGTTAGTTGAGTTTATCTTTCTTCAGTTTTCTAAATGTTCTCTGTTTGCAACAGCATGTGGATAAACTACGATAGACTGGGCTTACTTAGCTGTAAAGCTAACACACGCAGTTTTCCTTTATCTTACAGATTGACAGGTAAAGTTTTTGGGATTGCTGCTAACAGATCATTCTAGAGTAAAATAAATCATATGCTGTTATCAAGTGCTTTCAGTAGAGAACTAAATGCATGTTAAACGGATTATTCAGCTTCTACAGGTATAGCCTCCTTCATTTCATTTTTGATATAAAGCAGAAATATGATGAGAAAGGTTAAAAGACTCTAAAGATAAGAATTGTCAATTCCAGTTATATCTATGATCTCCTCAGTTGAAAGGACATTCAAATCTAAGGATGGCAGTTTACACAGAATTCTTTTCCATTACTACCTATAAAAATTATTGAAATTACTAGTACTAGAAACAGCTATAAGAGTAAAGTTCATTAGCGTAATTCAAAGGTTGACAAGAGGCCATTACAGTTTTTAAATGTCGCCCCTTTATTTGAATGGTTATTATCACCAGTTCCATTCATGTAAATCAACAGAGTTCTTGAATGATTATGGACAAGGACATTTATAAAGATATAAATCATGATACGAACTATTTCCCCTGTCGCACATGGTCATTCCTTGAGAAAATAACTCATAAATAAAAATACTTGACAAGTAAAAACATGGGCTAGACTCCTTGTTAACGTTATTACGTTATGGTAAATGGTCGCAAGGTATATACTGTATAATTTATGCGACTATAATTCTACCATCAGTTTTCACTAGACTTGTAATTTAAGTTCATTGATTATACCCTAATCAAATGAACTGGCCTCAAGTGAGGTCTCCCAAAGTAACTTCTACTCACCAATTACTGAACTAAACTTAACAAAAACAATCATCTTTGTAGTTCATAGTTTTGTTATGAGGATCAAAATTATTGGTTTTAACTTTACAAAGCCCTTACTCCAAGGTTATAATGCTTCGTTGAATGTAATAATATATTACACGATGGTTAATATAACATAAGATAGGGTTTATACATATTTCAATGTAACATTTGTTTTCATATAAGATTATTAACGTTGTGGTGTTTGACCTTATGCAGGTCAAGGTTGATGGGTAAAGATATAACGCCTTCAACAATATGATTATGTTGTCAACAGCGATGATATGGAACATTCCCGAAATGATTTTGTTGGCAAATCACAAGGATACGTAACATTAGGGTTCGACCCACTTATTGTCAAAAATTTAAGGGATAACGTGGCTGGCTCCTCGCCATGCATTGGCCATATAAGTTGACTTGCCTCCCAAAACGCTTCAGTTCTTCTCGCCTGCGGGCTTTGAGTTTTGCACTGTCCAAACCCTAGTAGTTTTTATTTGCAGGTCGATTTGCTTGGAGGTAGCCTGGTGTATAACCGCCTTCGTTGTGCTCCTACGTGGGCTGCGTTGGGTTACTCCTTCGTGGGCTGTTATTACATTACCCTTCGTGGCTGTTCTGTGTAGCTCCTTCGTGGTTGCGTTGAGTTACTCCTTCGTGGCTGCGTTGAGTTACTCCTTCGTGGGCTGTTATTACATTGCCCTTCGTGGCTGTTCTGTGTAGCTCCTTCGTGGCTGCGTTGATTCCTTGCAGGCTGTGCTGTAATGTTATTTTGTGGGCTCGGTCGGCTGTTCGATTCTCCCGGTGACGAAAAGGGTTTCAGCACTCTCGTTTCAGTTTGCTCACAGCTGGAATCTTCGCAGGTAAGCGATTAGGAGATACAATATGCATTTTATTTTAAGCTTTGTTGGTTTAAGTGACTGTTAGGGTTACTGACTTAAACCTTCTCTTTGTCTGGTAGGTTGCCGTTCCAAAATCATCTGCCCTTCGATGGCAGACTTGCCCTTCAGGGTTGTAGTTGCGCACAGAGGATATAGCTCGGCGCTTCCTGGTAAGCCCGGTCCTTCGATGTCCGTCTCCATGCTGTTTGTTGACAGGGTGCATAATCGATTTCTTGGCCTCTCTGTTCTTCTCTTAACTGTCGAATACTTCCATGCCTCACTAGGGTTTATCCCTGTGATAAAAGGGTTACGGCTCCAGGCTGAGACTGTGTTTTAAAGGGTTACTAGTAAAATGATATGGCGAGGGTTGATAGCTGTAGTGCTTTGATTTCGGGTTAAACCCTAGCTCTTTAAGAGCTTAACCGGCTACGGCCGTGGATGTAACTGTTAATTACGTGCATGTTTTGGTTTTTAAACAGGGTTACAGGCTTTAAGCCTTTGAGTTAATTTTTAAAATGTGCAAAAGTTGCAGACAGGCTTCGAACCTTAATTTTACAGTTCGTTATGGTTATCTTTATAGGCCTTTAGCCTTGCATTCACAGTAAAGATTATTAAATACTTTTGGTAATTGATTTCCAAGTGTTTAAACTAATGTGTAACTGGTTTTTCTCCCTTGCTGTAATGTATAGTTCTCGGAAAGAATACTTAATGTTTATTCTTTTAATAACTTGACTGTGAGTGTTTTAAATGGATTATTTAAAGTTTATTTTAAGTTTAGTTTTTAATAACGCTCCAACTCCATGATGGAGCACTCTGTACTTACATTCTAAATTCTATTTTATATATATATTTATATTTAACTAAGTCTTTATTTGTTTATTTAACTTATGCTTTATATAAATAAGTAAAGTACAGAATGAAATAAAAACAAGATTAAAATGTCCAGCTTTTATAATTCTTTACTATAGTTATATAGTTTAACTTAAGTAAGGTTTTAAATCCTAAACCTACAGTTAGGAGTTTCTGTTGCAATTTATAAATAACTAATATGGTTGTAAACTTTCTAACAAAATAAACTTGTGTATATAATAAGTTCGTAAATAGCTTTATTTATCTAAACCCTACTCTAGAATCTAGAACATATTTATATACTGTCTCTATTCTGTATAATATTATACTAGGTATTTATTACATATATATATAATATCATATTTTATTTTAAATCCTAGAAATATCATTACTTAGAATTTATTATTATTTCAAAGATATAAATAGGAGTATTATTAATATAATGTGTTATTACCGATCTTTGAATTTAAGGTCTCTTTCATTTTGTTTAATATTTTAGTAAACTCTTAATAATTACAATAAAAGCACTTCTACATAAAAATAAGGTTTATTCTTTTAAAAGACAACTCATAAAGTATGTTGTAGTTCTGATAGCAGTACTGATATGCAAAAATTCTGGTTTCTTTTATTATAATGTAAAAATACTAATCCCTACTGATAATATCTAATTCTTTAATCTGCAATGCATTTACTTTACACAGAAAAGAAATGAATGTAACCTTTATTCAAGTAAACTTAGTCTTTCTTTTCATGCACTGTTAATTCTTTTCAGAGAACAGAATACAATTCAAATTCAACGAAAACTGCAAATGAGATAGCTTAAATAAAAGATAATTACACAGTAAAACATTTATAATAAAAATAGAATAAACTAGGGAACTCTGTTTAGGAGATTACTTCTTCTAAACTTGAGCTACCATGCTAGAGTACTACCTGATGATATCGGGTGTGGAAAAACATGGTAATAATAACAAGTTTTTACACTAACAGTTCAAGGTACTAACAATTCCTTTCAGATACTTAACAATCATACTGTTTATCTAATTAAGCACAGAAGGGTATAGAGATATGAA
>LPNX010650680.1:13908-42385 GCA_001517045.1 Pseudotsuga menziesii
GAAATATGACCATTGTTATGTCCCTCATATCCGATTTGTGGAGATCCTTCATGATCTTTTTGACCTTGATACCTACTACTTGGGATGGTTGACCAAATAATGCCAAAGTGGCACAATTATGGACTATATTATAACCTTTGAGCAATAAAAAATCCACAAAGAGGGTCTCTCTGATTTTTTTGGAAATGGTTTATCAGTTTCCTCATGGAGGCAATTCCCACCCATGTCATCATGCATCGACCCTCCACTAGGTTGGAATATTTTGATAGAGATACATAAGTTTAAATGGTGATCAATTCCCAACCCAAAATCCCTTATTTTCTCACTTGCACTGAGACCCCCATGTCTACTACTTCTAGTAATCCCACCACCTATCACTTACGAATCCACAAGTTGACCTTGGATTCCATGGACGAACTTCAACACCTTGGAATTTTCTATAATGTGATGAAAAATATTTTTGAGGGCATAAAAGAAAAGAACATAAATGATTCCAAATTGAGGAAACCTCACATGATTCCCTTAAGGACAACACCATGGAAGACCCACCTTAATCATATGTGGATGATACTATGCCACCCTTGGAAGGTGCTCCAAATTTGCTAGTTTCTTAGGATAAACCCCAAATTTCACTCCATGCTTTATGATGTTTTTCCACACCTTAGACATTGAAATTGATCATCTCTACATCACCACAAAGTAATTCTATTAATTCATAGCGAAAGCACCCATAATTTTGTTCATCGATAGGTGGTAGAAGAGACCCGTTTCTATATCCACCCTATATCCAACTTCCAAATTCCAATATCCATTGGGGCTATGATAAAATGTGGTGGTTGTTGTGAAAATTTGATCTCCAAATGGGTTACTACCATCTCAAAACACATATGTTCGCTATTGACATGGGTGGTTGTGATATAGTTTTATGGGTCGAATTGTTTTGGATTTTGGGCCCCATCACCATGGATTTCAAGGATGTCTCTAACATATTTTCTTAGGATGGACACACACATCATCTCAAAGGGATTACTCCTAGTTACTATATGGATAAATTATTGAATACATGCCGCTCAAGTATCATTGCTTAGTTCAATGCCATCCAAGTCATAACAACATCCACATAGGACATTCATCCTTACTTGTAACATATTATTTCACAATATCAATAGGTTTTTGAGGCACCAAAGGGTTTACCCCCGCCATGTGGGGAACATGACCATGGTATTCCCTTAATTCCGGATAATTAACCTCCCAATTTACACCCTTATCGCAACCCTTTTCCAAAAAGAATGAAATAAAAAAATCATTGAGGAATTGTTAGAGGTTGATGTCATTCATCCTAGTATAAGCCCTTATTTCTCACTGATTGTAATGGTCAAAAAAAGGAAGGCACTTGGTGCATGTGTCCCAATTTCAAGGTCTTCAATAAATTAACCATCAAAGATAAATATCCTATTCCTATCATTGATGATCTCTTAGATGAGTTGCATGGAGCCAAATTCTTCACTAAACTTGACCTTTGATCAAGAGCTACCATCAAATTTGCCTAATCACTTTCTCAATGTGTTCAAAATATTCCACATATTTAAGAAAATTCAAGATAGTCGACTCTCATAAAATAAACTCAAACTTGAATGGAGATTCAATTGATGTTATGTTATAAGAAGTCCATGTCAGCCATGTCCTTGCATGAAGGATGTCTTAATCCAACTTTGTTTCAATTTGACTCTACTATGTTAGAATTAATTAAAGATAGGAAATATTACCTAATTTGAAAGAAATAACTTCAAGAAGAGGTGTATCCTATTCCTTATAAAATTTGATATGCACCTAGAGCCTAGCATTTGGAAACCTTATCATAAATCGATTTTGAATCACACTGAGAAATTTTCTATAGATCATTTGTTTTGAATATTTAGGATAATTAAAACCTGCCTTATATCTTGAACGATTTTCTTATGGAGGTACAAATGTCTAGTTGACATCACATGCTTGACTTGAATTGGGCATGTGTTGGCACCCCAACAACTTCCCTAAAAAATCTCACAATTTGAGGGCCCCTATTCAAAATTTTGTAAATATTGTTTTTGATTGATTTTCATTTATTTGTTTGATTTTCATTTGTTTGTAAATATTTGTTTGTTTGATTTTGTTGCTTAGTTTGATGGCATCTTGACTATTGTGTGTCTTTCGTCGATTTTTATCGATTCTACAACTGTACTTTCATGAGATAATGGTTTGGTGGTTTTGACGATCTCTTTTGATTGGATTTTTTGACTTTATGGTTAACTTCATGATTTTTATTAAACTTATTAAAGATAATTTTATGTTATAAATTTTTTCAAAACAAAAACATAAATTTATAAATATTTGTAAATAAATAACTGAAAAATAATATAAAAATTAAAAAATATATTTTTTATTTCTTATTATGCTAATATTTTTTTCAACTTTTTATTTATTTAAATAATCATGTTTTTTATATTTATTATATAGTTTACATTGCATATAATAAATAATTGATATATAATTGATATATATTAATGAGATGTATATATAATTTGGTTGTGTAAAGTTTATAAATAATTGATATATATTAATGAGATGTATATATAATATAATTGTGTAAAGTTTATGTATTGTATCATTTTTATGATTTTAAAACTTTCACTTTATAATACTATTTTAACTTTTGTTTGTTTTATATGCTTCAACATAATGTATGGGATAATGTTCACATAATCCATAAAGGCTTCAACATTATGTCCAACAACAAAGAATATGATTAAGATGAAGATCGCAACGAGGGATTTCTTTTATTTTTCTGATTCCGTCTAATCATCACCAGTTCACAGCCTCATGTTACCAAATGAACAAAAGATAACCCATGTATAATTAAACGAAGAGAATGATGCCCGGGAATGAAGATTATTTATTTTATTAGTAAAATCTGTGAATTTTAATCAAAGTCAACTATTGGAGGGGATTCACTTGTATTTTGTGAGATGTCTCTTCTAATTTATGCTGCTCAATGTATATTAAATATAAACATTTTGCTTAGGTTTTTGTCAAATATTTTATTTGATGGTTAAAATGATTCCAGATTTGATGTATAATTAATGTTTGTTAAATGCACTTCGAATGTTTTTTATGTCTTCGATGGGGGACATTTATATATGGCGTTGGTGTATTATTTTTGTTGTGATTTTTTTATTTAAACCATTGTAATTGTAATGTTAAAGTATTTATTTATTTATTTTAATTTTGGTTTTTTGTTAACCGCTTATTGGCTGGGGAAGGCGTGATGTCATGCCTTGGAATCCTCTCCCAGGCGTTGGCGACGGGCTTAGGTAAGCTGCCATTTATTTTTTTCTGGGAGATTGTACTAGGGCCTCATCCCTACTTGGCAGAGATTGTACTAGATAGTAGAGTCACATACAACGCGACAGGAAAAAGTAAGCTGCCATTTATTTTTTCTCAGAAATTGTACTAGCGTCACGTCTCATACTTGGCAGAGATTGTACTAGAGTCGCATACAACGCAATTTAATGGGGTCCCAAAATATGCATTTTAACCATTTCATTATTGTGTACCAAGCGCCCTAACACCGGTAATTATTGTAACACATCGCAGCCTGATCAACAAGACTTTTCTTCCTTCCTCCATGAATTCTACTCATCGTATCGTGATAGCCATCATTGAATTATTGGTGTTCTAGCTGTGTTTTAGTGAATGATGGCTTAATTCAGTTTTGCATCGAGGAATGGAAGACTAGTATTTGATCAGAGTAGACATTCTCCGCCAAGCAATTTCATCTGCTGCAGGTGGAGAGGAAAATGTGGAAGCAGTACAGAGAGTCCTCTGCTAGGCCCTGGAAAAAATCCCCTCCCAGGACCCTGTCCTGGACAACATTCCTCCAAACTCTTCGTTGATATAAGCCATTAGGCGTACTCAGTCTTTGCAAAAAAAACAAGGGGGACAACCACTTGGCAATAGATCATCTAATTCTTGGAGTGCTAGAAGACTCAAGTTTTAGATTGCTTCAAAGATGCAGGTGTGAGTGTAGCCAGAGTGAAATCTGAATTGGAGAAACTCTGAGGACAGGGCAAAAAGGTAGATACTGCGTCTGGTGATACTAATTTCCAGGTCTTGAAAACATATGGACGTGATTTGATTGAAGATATTGGGAAGCTTGATCATGTCATTGGCAGAGATGAAGAAATCCGGAGTCATTAGAATTTTGTCTCGTAGAACCAAGAACAATCCTGTGCTTATTGGAGACCCTGGTGTTGGAAAGACTGTTGTCATGGAAGGTCTCGCACAAAGAATTGTCAGAAGGGATGTACCAAGGTGGGCCCTTCTACATATATTGATATATTTTCATTGTTTGCAAATTTTAGTTTGTAGGTTTGCTTTGCGAATTTGGTTGAAGGTGGGTGCGTGCATGCCTACAGTGTTCTGGTGGACTCGAGGTTGCATGAGTATTGCAATTTTCAAGATTGGCAGAGAAGCTAATTTGTTTTTTTGTTTTGGTTTCCAAATTATCTTATACAGCAATTTGTCAGATATGAGGTTGATAACCTTGGACATGGGAGCTCTAGTAGCCGGTGCCAAATACAGGGGTGAATTTGAATATAGGTTGAAAACTGTATTCTGGGTGCGGGTAAGAGAACCTTGCTTTGGTTGTGTGTGGTTAAAATTTTTGCTCAAGCAATAATTATATATGTTATAACTCATTAGGCTAGATTAAAGATCCTTTGAATTTTGTTTTCAGGGCGTACCGAGGGGTCAATGGATGCTGCCAATTTATTCAAATCGATGCTTGCTCGGGGCCAACATAGGTGCATTGGAGAAACTACTCTCGAAGAGTACTGGAAGTATGTGGAGAAAGATGTTGCATTTGAGCGACGATTCCAGCAGATGAGTGCTTAATTCGGTTATTAGAAGTATTCATTTAGTTGTTTATATTATTTTAGTTCTTTGCTAGTAAATTTGTTGCTATTGATATTTCGGAGCAGGTGTACGTGGCTGAACCTAGTGTGGCAGACACTATTAGTATCCTTCGTGGTTTAAAGGAAAAATACGGAGGTCATCACGGTGTGAGAATATTAGACAGAGTGCTTGTGGTTGCTGCCCAATTATCAAGTAGATATATTACAGGTAAGTTGTTCATTTGGGTATAATACTTGGAATGGACTATAGTATGTATGAATGATATAAAAATGGTGTTTATTAATTGTTCATTGATGGTAAAATCTGTATATATCTCAGTTTATTAAAATGTCATTTACCGGCATTACTTGCTCTATCTGGGAACCCATAAATGGCAAATTCGTGGCTCTTTCATCCTCGGTGTTTCAGCGTCATCGAATGACCCCTTCTCCTCTCATTTGGTTTTGTTCTAGGAGATAAAAACTAGTAGATAATGCTTTAATGAATAGTAGAGCCGAGTTATCTGTAAAAACAACGGGAAACCATGCATGATCTTTTACTTACTCTATCTTCCTCAATCTTCATTGGTTATATGCAATAGAGTGGTCTTCCCTACCCACATTATTCCTTCACCTTGGCCTGCAGAAGGAATCGCTTTCATCGATTGGAACTAATTGAAGTGGAGCAACATTCCCATTCGACTATGTAACAGCAAGGGCGTAAGAGGTAGCATTGGAATAGTTACAGTGTATACTATTTCTTGTCTTCCTAATGCTTCTATTCCTCTTAAAGTATAAGACTGCTAAATAAATAAAAGAGTACCTTATCTTTCATTATAGCTATAGTACTAACAAGCTTTAGTAGCAGTCCTATTTAGAGATTGAGATGCAGTTCCAGATGGAGTAGTAGGAGTAACATATAGTATAAGATTGCTTTATCAGTCCAGGATGGAATAGGAGAATTGTTCCTAAGATATTATAGTAACAAGGGATTAATTATTTTTAATCTAGTCTCAGATAATTTCTATTAGTGGAGATTCTGTAATCTACACTCACCGGAGATGCGTGTGTGTCTATATTGATAGGTAAGCGCTACGACTACTGCTTACTGGTACTTATATCTATTATTAGTAAATCCAAAGCTATGTTCAATTTCACCTAGGTTTCCCACTATGTAATCATTTCTCGAAATACCAACACTGCTTTGCCTGTTGCTGATCAGAGGGTGTATCTTCCATCTCCACCATTTTTTTTTGGCAATGAGATTACAAGCAAAACGATATTTTCCCCTCGAAGCCACAAATATCTAGACCATTGCAATGCTTAATATTAAGATAGAAAACATACAGGTTTATAAAAGTTTAACAATATTAGTATCTAAGAAAATCCATAAATATTTTGTTAGAATCTACTTGCAAGTTGTTTTGAATATGTAATACACATAAGTATTATCAAGAGATTTAAAATCTAATTTTAATGCAGCCACAACAGGTTCGGTCAAGAAATCAAGTATTTTGGTATAATTTAGGAGAAATCATTTCAATATCACTTCAAAAACAGTCTTTAGAAGCCATATTTGCCAGAAATATACTAGAAGATCATTTCCAAATTCAACTACTATGCCTATAACCTAACTTGACTTGAGGATCTTAAGGAAATGGTTATTCTGGCCAGTCTTAGTATGCCATCACTTGCTACTTTGGATAGAGATAGACTATCTCCTTTTTTTCGGAGTATATGGTCTAAAGCTTTTCTTAGGCAGTAACAGACATGCATGAAATAAGAGGTGAATCGGGCTCTGTAGGACATGTTCGGGCAGGGTAGGCAACAAGTAAGCAGTAAACACATAAGTAAGGTATTTAAGATGGCCGTCGTTACCTGCATTCCTTTTATAGTCGTTAAAGGTCTTGGCGCGGGTCCTAGATGTTCTCTGTTTGAACAATCTCACCAAGCTCTCATCCACATCACTAGAAATTGAAGGCCATCCTCCCATGTTATCTGCTTCACATACTGTTCAGAGTATTATGTTAATGGTAGTGTGTTGTGGTTCCACAATTGTTCTAAAGGATAACTGTAAACCAAAAACATAAACAAACTTGAATTGTGATGATCGACGGTACTTACCATTTCAGTCTTATACACTTGTTATAAATAATCAACATGAAGGAGCTGTGGACAACACCTGCTCACGTTCGATGGAACATAGCTCTTTTCTCAAAATGACACCTTTCCATGTTTAAATCAAATATGTTTTAAATTAAGTCAAACTAGAATAGTGATGATCGAGACTACTTGCTGTTTCAATCTTATACAGGTGTTAGAAACAATCAACATTATGGAGCAGTAGAAGACACCTGCCCATGTTTTGATAGAACACACATGTTTTATCAGGATGACATCTGCCCATGTTTAAATCAAGTATGATTTGAATTAGGTTAATGTTGTGATATCATTCTTTATCTATGCAATGGTTTGGAGCGAGGGCCAAACTAGTAATGCCAATGATATTTTATTATTGATAAAATATATGGGACTAATAATTAAAGTATACTGATTTTGAACCCTATAGTGCATTTAAAATTTCGATTTAATTACTTTATATAATTAATTATTGCATGTTGATTTTGAACTTTATAGTGCATTTAAAATTTTGATTTAATTACCTTACATAATTAATTATAGAAGGTAGTAACAAGTAGGGATTAAAAAAAATGGATACTACAACATGCAAAAAAAAAATAGAAACAAGGAAAAGCTACCAAATAACCCAAATTCAGAGAGGAGGAAAGACATGCAAGTTGAATCTATGTTAAACAACTCATGCAAGTTGAATTTATGTTAAACAACTCTCCATCCTCTGGAAATCAAATATTTCCTTCAAGTTAACCTCCTTCTCATGCCTCTTACTTCCACACTTAATCGTTGTATGGCATCTGTTTGGTCTTGTATAGCAAATGGACTTGGTGATTACCTCCCTTATAGAGAGTTATATTGGTGTTTGTGTATTGATTTGGTTCTGTATATTCTTGAATTTGTTACGTAGTGATTTTCTTGTTTTGATTAAGTGCGTAAATTTGTTGTTGTGCTTTGATTATGCTTAAGTTATATATTTAGATAGTATATAATAATTTACATTTATATAACATCTACAACACTATTATAAACTGCCTTTTTTCTAGACGAATTTTACAGGTTGTATATTTATTGTTGTGAAGAAGCTAACAATTTTTAATCATGATCCATGGATTATGCGCTCATTCTCCACACATCCTCTATTGAGCGGCATAGGAGAATAATCGAGGAGAACAATATGAAGAAGTTGAAGTTGGTGCATTCAAACATGCTTTCCTCTTGGGTTTCAAAAACATTTTCAAAACAATGGAAACCACAAGAAGATTTGTAGTATTCAAGTTTGCGTGTCTTATTCTTTTTAAGAGACCCATAGAGGCACCTCCACTTGTCAAAATTGAAGAACTTGTGAAATCGAATGCTTTGTGGAGTACTGTCGACAATTCCAACTTCATGAAAGAAAAAGGTGAAGGAGATGCTATGCAGAAGGAAAATCATGGATTGGAGGAAGTTGAAGATGGAAAATAGCAATTCATCAAATTCACATTAGATTATGATTTTGGGGAGTGGCATTAGACAATGGTTTTGTCTTTGATATTTAATAAGTGGCATTGGACAATGGTTTTGTCTTTCATATTTAATTAGTGGCATTGGGATATTTGTATGATTTATCATGACATTTTTCTTTGCCTACATTTGTCTTTCTACAATTATTGTCTTATAGCAAGAACTAATGGCAATGTCGGGGACATTGCCACCTCGTGGCTCTTGTTTCTATATCTTTATTTGATATTAGTGTACTTATATATTATTGTTTTTCATAATGTTTCGAAGTAAAACAATAATTAAATTATTATTTTATCTATCCAAATATTATTTTAAAACACTTTGCTTTTGCGCATGATATTAGTGTACTTATATATTCTTGTTTTTTATAATGTTTCGAAGTAAAACAATAATTAAATTATTATTAGTCCCTACCTTCAAGCTCGCAGGGACTCTATGAAAGGGCTTGTCGTTGTTTCAATAAGCCTGCACGCAAACCAAAGACATATATTCCACATATATCCTAGGTCTTCACGCAAATTAAAGCTATTTATTACACCTATACTAAGTTTATGTCACACCTATACTAAGTTTTAAGTTTTTAAAGTTTTTTACCCAATACTAAGTTTTAAGTTTTTTAAGCTTTTTACCCAATCTTAAACTTTGAGGCCTTATTTGACCTCATATTGAGGCAAAGGAAGGTAAGGGGAAGCTTATACTTTTATCATTAAATATTAATCAATGGCATAGAACCTTTCTTATACTTTTTGAATAATGCTAACAATCCTGTTAGCATTAGTTCCCTTACATTAAATGCTTAATGTTTAGAGTGCTTTGTGTGAGCATGCCTTCTGTTCTTACCAGCACACCTGCCAAGCATTCATGCCTTCTGTTCTTACCAGCACACCTTCTAAGTAACATCACACCTGCCAAGGATCCTTATTCTAGGTGTCGATTTGCAGAATCTAAAACAGCTTAACTGCTACCTGTTAGACTTCCTATTTCCCAACACTCCAATTTTCTCATTTCAACCCAATAATCCATTTTCAATTGGATGGGTTCTGAAGCTGCCTTTGCTTTCGGTAGATCTGGTTGTTGGTTAATTCTTCAAAGAGTAGATGCCAAAGCTTTTTGTGTAACTAAAATCTTTCTCTCGGGCATACTTTTGTCTACAGGAATGGATAGACTCAAGTAACTCATCATGCTAATGATAATAATGGCAACCACTAGACAACTGTAACTCATCATGCGAATGATAATAATGGCAACCACTAGACAACTGTACCTGTAGGATAGCCAAAACCTTGCAGCCAAAACCAATTTCAATTTCAAGAACATCATGTAAGTTACAAGCAAATATAACTTACTTTTTTAACATGCAAACTTATGTTGTTTGATATATGCACTCTGATTAAGGACTAGGTTGACCTAAATTTACTTTCACCTAACAACCCGTCTAAACAAGTTTCTGAATTTTGGTTTTTTAAATTTAATAGGTAAATGAGAGCTGATTGTCCCAAAATGCCAAGATTCTTCTAAGATACAGGTCATTCGAATGGCTCACTGTACTGTAATTTGAATTTGACCCAACCAACCCTATGGGTTTTGAAAGGCCAAAAAAAATAATGAAAATGAAGAACTAATTACTTGAACAGTCCTCGTCTCCATTATCCATTGAAGAAGAGTAAGAAGAAGAAGTCTCTGTCGATTCCCGTCGTCAGAAAACAGAAGAGAGCAGAAACCCCAACAGTAATGGAGGCAGCAGCTGGTTTTCGAAGCTTCTTAGTCCGATAACAATAGGCGCCCGGAAAATAAAACCACGAAACATACTTGGCAGTGAACTGAATTAAAACTAAAATTGACAATATTATATTATTGTGTATCTATATATTCTGCGAGATCAATGTTTGATGGCATGTGGGCTTGTGCAACTAAGTATCCATTTTTTTACTTACCTTTTGAATATTTTCCTTGATTATGATAAGGCCAGGTTTATCCCCACGCTTGAAGAGCCTTGTCCTGGAGAGCTAACACAGATCTCCTTGGCTTTCTCCATGATGAAGAACAATAATATTTCTACAATGGAACAGTTAGAAAATAGAAAATGTAAAGCGGCTTGTAAAAGAATATCATATAGCACATATTTTTAAACAAATCGAAATACAATCATAATCGCAATTGAGATGAGATGGATCTATCACTCAGTGTTTGCTTGATAAATAGCTCTATTCAAACACTAAAAACTATTAGTATTGCACACAATAGTGATCTACAGGGGGGTCACTTTCCATTCAACTGTTAATATTTTTTCTAAAGTGGAGGTGACTATAATCGACATAGCATCATATATAACTATAAAACTTATACATGTAACAACCAGTGAAGAGGCGATTATAAGCATCATTCGCATTCTGCAGTGATAGTTACGTGATCCCCCAGGATGCTTTGAAAGGAGGCGTCAATCCCTCCTTCGTCTTGAGTTGAAAGATGAGCACCATGCGAAGATGACTCGTCCTGCTACTATGACAAGATTCCTCAAATGTTTTCCATCATTCCCTGTCCGTTCAACAATAGATAGATACATGTATATCATTTGTATCTATCTATTCGCTCATGAATTTCGCTATCGCTTAAGGGTTGGAAAAACTGGGATCTTTCAGAGCGATAATGGATTCATATATCATCTGCAATAGGAGCATCATAAATGCATGTAAAAAATGGAGTACAAACTAAATGAATCAATCAAGAAAAAGACATATAGAGCAGTACCTCCAGGCGGGGGTTTCGAACCCTTGGCTTCCTTTCCTTTGGGGTTTTCTCCTTTTTCTCCTTGGATGTCTTGACATGCTTCTCTTCAGCGGTCTTAGGATCTTTCCCATAGGATCTTTCCCATGGAAGCGATGGTTTCCATAGAAGCATTGATGGAAGCCATGGATTGTACCTACAATACTACACAACATAGAAGCTTTATTTTCGCCGCCGAAAACTAATTCGACTCTGCTAGCATAAACATAATTCAATCACAAGAGTCTACTAAAATCAACTCCCATAGGATCTTTCCCATGGAAGCGATGGTTTCTGTAGAAGCATCGATGGAAGCCATGGATAGTACCTACAATACTACACAACATAGAAGCTTGATTTTCGCCGCCAAAAACTAATTCGACTCTGCTAGCATAAACATAATTCAATCACAAGAGTCTACTAAAATCAACTCTCTAGTAATGGAGAAAACACGGTGGGAAAACATACTCATTCTGTCTTTTCTATGGAGCCCATCCACGACTGGGTTTGTTTGATGGAGTTAATGCAATCTCAATATCAAGCATGATGTGAATCTGGTTATAGATCTCCATCTCAAAATTGGATGCAAGCAATGGCTTCCATGGATAGACAAGATTACTCCTTCAACATGAACTCGCCGAGCTTCTGGATGAGGCACTCATGCATTTGGTGGATGCATGTTGTTTTTGCATGGCCTAAACGTGGCAATATCCGATGTTATAGAATAGTCTGTGCAGTCAGTTTTTGGACCTGACCCAATTCAACAACTAATAAAGCTGACGACCGAGAATTGTATTAATGGTTCACATTTGCAATAAGTTGCAATATTAATGAAATGGTATTGCCAATGAAATGGTATTGCCAATGGTGTGAATATCTCGAAAAACAAAACGCAAAATGTATGTCAATTATAACATTTTCTCGACGAATTTTGACCGAGAATTGTATTAATGGTTCAATTTGCAATAAATTACAATATTAATTAAATGTTATTGCCAATGGTGTGAATATCTCAAAAAACAAAATGCAAAATGTATGTCAATTATAACATTTGCTCGAAGAATTTTGTCGACGTGGATCACCTTTAAGTATATAAAATTGAATATTATATGGATCAAGCTTCAGAGCTTTCTCAGAGTCCTTAATCACATGCTTGTGCAGCTCCAGTTTACAATCACTAAATGCACAGTTGCTGCATTCACCAATTTAAGATATAGGACGTAATATCGAATCTTGTAGAGTGCAAAATAAAAATTACGAGAAAAATAAACAAGCAAATGAAGTGCCTTACCAGATGTCCTGCACAGTGTAAGATTGACTGAGCAGTGAATTGAGTACCCGAATGGCTTTAGACCAGTCCTTAGAAACACAAGCTTTAAATAAGAGTTATACAATTCATTCCAAAATTCACTGAAGTGAAAATTGTCAATATGGGCCATCCAATCGAGTATTATAATAAATAATCACAAATTATCTTTTAAACTATTGAAAGCTAAAAGCTCTCTCTATTTCAAGGCCCTTTCTTCCCTCCATGCAGCGTGCCGATACTTCATTCATCCCAATCGATTGAGAACACGTCACATTCCTCCCACTCTCACTATCATACAAATAATTGCTCTCTATGCTATAGCGCTTATCACATGGTCATGCATTTATGATCAAAGTTTACATGATAATCAAAGTTCACATGATCATGCATATATGTTGATTTCAATGACTATTGTAAAGTTCACATGATCATGCATATATGTTGATTTCAATGACTATTCTATAGCTCAAGGAAGGGACTTGCCACTTCGTGGCCTTCCCTTGTTTTATATATCTAATTCTTATTTTAAAACGCTTTGCTCTTACGCATGATAGGACTTTGGTAAATTTATTAACTTAATTAGTTAACCTTTTATCTCACATTTTGCATTCTGCAATTGTCAGATCCACATTCTATAGCTGAGAGATTAAACATTTTGCAGTTTTAAACTGCATTTACCATAAGCATCCGAGAACTAACCACCTTCTTGGGCATGATGCATGTTTTCTAGGGTTTTAGGGGTTTGAGTTTAGTTCTTAGAAATATCTTTTTTTTATTAATCTCTCTAATTATTATTTTCTATTTAAAATTAGGTTTTCTCTGAGACTTTTTGGGAAACAAATTTTAAACTTGTATATTTTGTTTATATTTGTAATTTTGTAAACATAATTAGGTTATTGTATTATTTAGGTATTTTAGATTATATTAGTGTTTTAGTCGGGGCCGTTAAACCCATTAGGCACAACCATCCCAAACGACTAGGGATTGCTAAATACCCACATATTGAGTTGTTTCCCTCTTGTTAACCGTAGTGTATACTTTTTGTCCAACAATATGCAATACTCTTTCATAACAAGACCATAATGTCTTCATTGATTGTCCACATTGCTAAGCTAAGACCATCAAATTTAAATGATTGGAATGTTAATGAATGGTTGTGTCTTAATTGGAAAGTGTCCCATTGAATTTAGACAACTTCTTCTCTTGGTTCACCTTTCACATTAGTTAAACTATACTTTAATAGATATTTCTCTCATCTCATACTCAATTGAATCTCCATACCAGCTTGAAGAAACACCAACATAAGACCACCAACTTTTCTAATGGAGTTTTGAGATGACTCACTTTTCCAATGTCATATTTACAATATGTCAAACAAATTCTTGATCCCATCCACGATAACTACAAAGTGCAAGGTTTTATATGGATTGGATGAAGGTTATATCTCAGCATGGTTAAGAGAGGAAACCAAATCATTGACTCCTAAATAAAGGGCCAAACATGATTTCTCAAACCACCACACATGGCCTCCCAAAGTTATCCTTGGCCTACAAGTGGGGATATTAGTGCCATTATGATGCACTAGGTATGGGTCCTATGGATCTAGACATGTTTGGGGAGGAAACTTAGACCTTAGGCCCTAAAGGAAGCTTCTAGGCGTTTGATGCCATGATCAACACCTAGAAGCATCACACATGACCTCTTGATGATATATCTAGCTTATAGTGATGATATGTGCACATTAGTAGTTTTTAAGGTCCAAATATGGTGCTCAGGGTGTTAGACATGTTTGGAGGAGAAACATCAGGTGGAGTACATGGTTTATATCGATTTTTGTTAAGTGATTATAATATTTTGGGTTTATGGCTATACAAGAAATGGGTTATTAATCCCATTAGTGTTGAATTTAGCACTGACTATAGTTTCTACTAATAAAAACAAAAATTAAAGCACACAGGGGCTTATTGGTTAGTAAAACCAAAAAAGAGTATGTGATTATAATGATGATGAAAATGTCGATGATGATGATAATGATAATGGTGTAATCCCTAGCAATTTCTTGGAAGACTCATGGTTATGCCTCAGGTTCCACACTATTACAGAAGCCAAATAGATAAAAAACAATTAGCCTATGCATGTGATGTGGGCACTTTTTTGAGGTTTGAAACAACATGATTAATATGTCTTGGGTATTAGGGAGTTGCTTGAGGTTCACATGTCATTTATGGGGACTCGATCCACCACACAAGGTCTATGTTGGGAATATTTAACATGTGGTCAAGTTGCGCTATCAATTTTGAGGTCCAAAGGAAACAAGTTATACAACTTGACAAGAGATGTATACTCAAAATGAGATCTCTAGCCATAAAGATGCATATTTGTGCATAAACCAGCCCAGATCCAAATCCTAGGCTCTATCAGTCGCTGAGAGGGATCAAATCTCTCGAGGTGCAAACCTCTTCTCAGGTATTGCACGCAAGGAGCTATTTGAGGAGAGATTTTCACCTCGGGAGATTTGATCCCTCTCTGTGCTTGATAGAGCCTTGGATTTGGATCTAGGATGTTTCTAGTCGTAGGTGGTGACACAAAATTGGAGTTTGATCAACATTGAAAGGAACAGGTTAAGTTGAATTGGTGTGGTCATATCCATTGGAATTATGGGTTGGCCTAAGAAGCAACAAAGGTTTTAGATCCAAGGTATGGAAAATAAACATGGAGTGCAAGTATAAAAATTTGATTGCCAACAAATGGAGGATGTTGTTTTTTAAAACTCTCAAGATAGTGCCAGATCAATTAATAAGTGACCTATTTGAGCAAAGGGAGGTCTAGTTTTGGATTTTATTGGGGTTTTTAGGTCATTTAAATGCAACATGAATTTAATGCTCTAGAGAGAGAGAGAGAGAGAGAGAGAGAGAGAGAGAGGCAAAGAGAGTGGTGTAAATGCAAAGAGGGAGGGAGGGATATAGAGGGAAAAGGAGGAGAGAGAAAGAGATGAGGGAAGAAGGTCTCATTTTTGTTGTTTATAACATATTCTACAAATATCGTGCACTATTTGTAAAAGAGATCATGCATGTGTTTTGTAACTAGAAAATGCTCCTTGGTTTTGTAACAATAAATTGTGCACATGTTTTGTAACTACAAATCACGTTTCATGTTAATTAACCCATAGGGATCAAGCCCTTCCAAACCTAGTGCTAAGGAATGTGGACATGTTTTGTTTTCTCAAATCAATTGTGGGTTTTGAAAAACTACAATTGCATCTAAAAGGTCCCTCAACATCGTGCGAGTGCCATGGAGTGTTGAATGTAACTTCATTTAGTCCAGTATTACAGTGTGCAACGATAAACTGACAAGATTTGGGTGCTTTACCAGTCTCTTAAGTTTAACCTTTGTCTTTTTTCGAGGCCGACAATGATACACATCATGCCCATCTTGGAAGAATGTAGGGATGGCATATCAAAACTGAGAAGATAAGAATGGGCACAACCAAGTTCAGATAGGCATGAATACCTCCCACATTGATTATTTATTAAAAACATATAAATATTTTATACCAAAGGGGATGCTACCTATGACCTTTCATATGCCAAAATACATATCTATTCTTATTTGTAACTGAAAACATATTTACAAAAACCTTAACCCAACGAATTATATTTTCAAAAAAAATATAAAGAACAAAAACTCATTACACATTTATTTCTTTCTAATACAGTTTTTGCAGCTCTACATTTAATGCATTTTATCAATGATGCACAATAACGACACTTTTATACATTATGTAATTTTACATTTATCATATTTTGCCTAACAAAATAGTTAAAAGGACTACAAGTACACATTTTCTTCTTTACGATAAACTCTTAATACAACTCGACATTTACCATATTTGATCAATAAAATAGTTATAATAAATTGCATACTTTTTCTTTTGTGATTTTTTTGACACTTTTAATGAAACTTGACATTTACCATATTTGGCCAATTAAATAGATATATGTTGAAACATCGCAACATGATAGTTGGACTAATTATTGTGATCGGACCCTACATTTTCTTTCAGATGCTAGCTAAAGAAGTGAAAATTATATAGCATGTCCGCACTGTAGCATTGTAGACTATTGTAGCATTGTAGAATATTGGATCTCAATCATGATGAGATTTAATGGTCCATAGTGTATGTTATTGCTATTTAATGATGGACAACATTGTGGCCAATTGGATTTCAAACAGGTTGAGATTCAATAGCCCATAGTGCTGCTTATGCTGCCAATTTGTTGTATAAATCCAAGAGCACCATTGACGAGTCCTGCATCAATCAATCGCTGAGAATTTGTGATTAAATCCCTCTCTTAGAAATCGCATGCACATTGGACATGTACTTGAATTACGGACTTGTATTCCAGCATACGATTCCTGACAGACATGACACATTTGAACTTCTGCTAATTGATCAATTCGTTCACAAAATTTTTGATGTTTAATATACATTTCTTCAGATGGTACCGATCATATATTATCGTAGATTTCAATCTCCTTATCTCGAAAATTGGAACTGCTTGAAATTGGACCATGTCATCAACATGTTGCTCTTTGACCGTTACACGTTGAGCATCTCCCACAGTTTGTTCTACGGGTATATTGGCTGAATATTGTCTTTGTTGTTCTACAAATTGATTTCTTTGTTCTTCCAATTGCTTCAACTTTCTCACTTGATATGATCTTTGTTGATGAACGTTTCATTTTCTTCGTTCTTCTCCTATTAATCGATCTAACTTCCTTTTTCGATATTCTTTTTATCAATCTGCATTTTGTTTTCTTCGTTCTTCTCATTCTTCTGCTGCCATTTCGTCCAGCTTTCTTTTTTGATATTCTTTTTGTTGTTTTGCTTTTCGTTTCAAGTCTTCTTCTCGTTCTTTTGTTGTCATTTCGTTAGATTTTCTTCCTTGATATGCTTTCTAACATTAGACGTTCTGTATTTTTTATTCTTCTTCTGTTTGTCTCATAGCATCTTCCACTTGCACATCTTTCATTTCTAGTTAAGACTCTATATAAAAAATGTCAAGCATTAACATATACACTGAAATTTATGCATCTATGAAATCCACATTGAAATTTATGCATCCATCAAAATATACACTGAAATCAATGCGTCCATTGAAAAACAACTACACTGAAAATTATGCAATGATAAAACACCATAGACTGAAATCGATGCAAGTCTAAAACACCATACATTGAAATCTATGCAAGTATAAAATTCAATATATTTTCTAAAAATTTAGGTGATCTAAGAGGATTGAACCTTGGATTGCATGCCCATCATCCCAACACCCTTACCACTATACCACATCTGGTTCTTGTTATACATTGTAAATAACTTATATATAAACTTAATAATATGTTTATTTATATAAATATAAAATTTAAATTATATTTTAATTGACATTTAAAAATAAATATAAATTATATTTTTTTTTAAATATTAATATGTTAAAATTAAAAAATTAAATATAGTTTAAATTTAAATTATATTTTCATAGTCCCATAATTTAAAAACCCTTATTTAAAACCTTGCAATACTATCATAAATGCAAACATTAAATTGTTTCAAACCTCGAGATTACATACATTTTAATATTATCCTAAATATAACTTCAAGTGAGGATCTAGGATAATGTTAATATGATTTTCAAGTATTGCATAAATTAAAGTATTTTGGTATTCAAAACATATCCTCCATACATGGTTTTAAAACCATGTGCAAGGCCTCCTAAACAACCCATGGTTTTATTGTACATGGTTTAGGAGGGCCTTACAAATGGTTTTAAAACCATGTGCAAGGCATCCTAAACAACCCATGGTTTTATTGTATATGGTTTAGGAGCCCTTGCACATGGTTTTAAGACCATGGGTTTTTTAAGAGGCCTTGCACATGGTTTTAAAACCATGGGTTCTTTAGGAGGCCTTGTACATGGTTTTAAAACCATGTGCAAGGCCTCCTAAACAATCCATGGTTTTATTGTATATGGTTTAGGAGGTCTTGTACATGGTTTTAAAACCATGGGTTGTTTAGGAGGCCTTGCACATGTTTTTAAAACCATGTGCAAGGCCAACATTTTTTTACGGATAATTAATTAATTAATTTATTATTATTTTGTTAGGTAGGAACATTACAACATCTACCCCATATTAGGTTATTTTCTTGGCCGACATAAATTTGGCGGATAATTAAAATTTTTATTTTTTTATTATTTTGTTAGTAACAAACGTTACTTGACAAACGTTACAAGATCTCCCTCATATTAGGTTGTTTTTTTTTGCCGACATTTATTTTGGCACATAATTAAAATTTTATTTTTTATTATTTATTTTTTATTTTTTTAGTAACATAAGTTACTCGACAAATGTTACAAGATCTCCCTCATATTAGGTTGTTTTTTTGGCCGACATTTATTTTGGTGGATAATTAGAATTTTATTTTTTATTATTTTGTTAGTAACAAACGTTATTAGACAAAAGTTACGAGATCTCCCTCATATTATGTTGTTTTTTTGGCAAACATTTATTTTGGCGAATAATTAAATTTTTTATATTTATTATTTTGTTAGTAACAAACGTTACAAGATCTCCCTCATACAAGATTCAACAAACGTTACAAGATCCAACAAACGTTACAAGATCTCCCTCATACTGGGTTGTCGAGCGCCTCTCGGTGCAAAAACACCAAAAAGACAACACCAAATCAAAAAGTGGTGCTATCGGTATGAGCACTCTTCCTGATTTGAAAACTAATGCTACCAGTAGCACTTTTTTTCAAAAAATGGCATTATTATATTATTATATCATAATTTAAAATTGTATTTATTAAATCTCTTAGTAACACTATATATAACTAGCACTTAGTTAAACACAAATTATTCAAGAAATTATTTCACCACTCTTTCCATATAAAATAAAATAATTTATGATATAATTCATAACGAAACCGTATATTAAACCATAAAATGTAGAAGTTATGATATTAGGCACACAAGGGAGGAAACACGGTATTAAAAATTCATATTTTTGCTTCGAAACACACAAAAAAACAACCTCAAAATGAACCATGGGTGGTATCATTGCAATCAAAACCCTATATCACCGCTCGATTCAAAAGAGGACCTCCTAAAATAACTATCATTTTTATTCAAGGCTAAAATTAAAAAAAAAAAAACTATAACTTTGAAAAAAAAAAATTCAAAAATGCAAAATTTATTAAAAAATTTAAGAACATTGTAAAAAATTTAAAAGATAAATCCAAAAAAATGTGTAAAAGGAAATTGTAAAAAAAAAATCAAAATGAAACAAAAATTTCAAAAAAATAGCTTAAAAAAATAAAAGTAAAATTTTAACAAATTTGAATTGAAAAATAAATAAATAAATAAAACTCAAAATAAACTTAACTATTTAAAATAAATAAATAAAACTTAAAATATCAAAGCTTATAACTTAAAAAAACAAAGTTCAAAAAAAAATTAAACCAAATTTTTAATTTTTAAATAAAAAACAAAATAAACCTAAAGAATGCTTGAAGACAAAGTTATAGGTTTGCCAAGATGGGGTTTCAGGTTGTTTTGCTCAGTTCAGTAAAATGCACGCCTGGGTCAAAGGGTGTTGAGTCTGAAGGTGAAACCAGTTTTGTTGTGCTCAGTTAGATGCCTTACATCATTTGGTATCACTGGTTCATTATTTTGGTGAAGTAAAAAATTCACCATAGAGATGGCACAATTTGACTAAGCATAAGATCTGTTGCTAAAATTGGCTAAGTGGCCCTGGGAAAATGGATGCCATCCTCTCTATTTGAAGGATTAATTTATTTAGAGGATATAGGACTCTAGAATGTTGATATGTACATCTAACCATATGATTAGTTTGTCCAAACAGTCTCTAAGGGTGATGACTCTAGCTCTTATCCTTACACCATAATCTAAGACATAACAACCATCCCTAGTGTGTTAAACCTTAGCAATAATGAATGCCATTTGAGAATGTAGGCTACATGGTAATAAAAGGACATGACTCATTTTGTCGAGAGCTTCCAAAACCTATCAATAGCAGGCAACTACCATTAGTAAAAATGGATGCATCAATTTCAAGGGTAGGCCCTGCAAGGTGGATGAAGTATCCACTTCAAAGACTAGAAAACATGGTTGTGCAAAGTGCCATTTTGTTGCAAGTGATATTTTTATGGGAAAAAGCTTGAAGATATTGTCTCATCTTCTCATAATTGTGATGTCCCTCATGTTAATCACATTGATTTTTAGTTGATTGACAAATCTGGGGATGGATTTGTGATTCTGCTGGATAATAATGGAAACATAAAGGATGATATTAGGCTCCCTTTCAATGAAAAACTATTTACCTAGATCAAAGACAATTTTTTAGAGGGAAAAGATCTTATTCTCACTGTGATGTATGCAAACAGGATTACTAAATTCCCAACAGAGAACACCTAATACCCTAAAACCCTAGAAATAAAGACCTTTAATACCCTAATACCATAAGCATTAAATACCTAGGAAATGGAGACACACGGTAGGCTCTGCCAAGCAAGGAGGCCTCATAACCCTATCTATTGAATCCAAGGTATTCTTCAAAAGGGGAAGTCCCACAGACAAACGAATGACAACCCACATACACCTCAAACAGACCTTCCCCGTCATTTTGTTGACCATAGCGAGGAGTCATTTCTAGGCATAGTTGGGCCCCTACTGCTCGTTGGGCAAATGAAATTGGGTGGTGTTGGTATTATTGGAGAAGAAGAAACAAATACAAATAGCAAGATTTTGGTTTGATTCAAGTAGTGCCAGCAAGTCAATGTTTTATCACCTGAACCACTGTATCGAGCCTCACTTGCTCGCTCTTAGAAGGGTAAGCTAATCCATTTATTTAACCTAAGATTAAACCCCGATCAATGGGTAATGAGCATATCCAAAACAACGACATACACAAAGTCATCATAAGTCAAGTGCATGATTATATAGGAAATCCAAGGCAAATCAATCTCAATTAGGTGCATGCATTAAACATATAAGTCGCAGACATACCGAGGACATATTTGCCTTCTCGAGATCCTCTGTGTCAGATTTAAATTGTTTAGGGTTTGAATATTGATATTGCAAAGCACCTCTCTTGATCGTGGGCGTCCAATTGAAATGGGTTATCCCTACTTTTGCAGAGAATGCCCACCTCCAGCTCTTTGTCGTGTCTTCGTAGAAAATTCTTCAGATAAGGATGCGAAGGAGCTGGTTTGTTGCAGAGCTCATGTTACCACATGACCTTTGGTACCCTACTCTAATTGTACTCAAAGTTATTTTATGTTTTATTATGGTAACCACCCTAAAACCTAGGGTTTCCTAAGTGACCATTCTAGAAGACTTTTCAAGTTTATATATTATATTCATAACTTCACTCTTGGAGTATCTTGGGATGAAATAATTATAGATATTATCTTTGCTAGACACAACATATGTTTATCGTTGTTGTAAGGTTAAGTAAACTTAAAGTAGCGTACCAAAGGTCATATGGTACCTCTTCTAGGGTGGTTAGACTTGTGTTGTGAACTCTCTCTCTCTCTCTCAAGGTGTTAGACTAGTGTTGGTAACTCTCTCTCTCTCTAGGTATGTATTCTGACAGCTAGTCCTTATAGTGACAAGAGCTGTCTCAAAATGTATAAGTATAAGGCAGATTCAAACCAGATCTATCTAGCATTATTATTGTTATTTAATTACTGTTCATTAGTTAAACTTGACGTAATTTTGTTACAATTATGTTTTGTACATTGCAATTGATGACTCATCTCAAGGACCAACTTTAATGGAGTGACCGGTGGAGTGTTAAAGTTGAAAGAGATGGAAATTATGTTTGAATTTATTACAACAGTACTTTTCTGGATGTAGCTTTGTTATTTACTTATGCTTATACATTGATGATAAAAATATATATGACAATATACCTTGAGAGAGAAAAAAGATTAAAGTCGTTGGTATTGTAGGTCTTATGGGTACACCTTGGTCATGTGGGTATGGGGGTTGCAATACTGTCTTAGACCTTTTGTAAGAGCTTCTTCATATGACTTATTACATTATGCTGTTAGAACAACCAAACTCATGTGTCTTGTCCTTTCAAGGGTGCTTCCTTTTAGTTTTTAAATACATAGGACCGTTTATTTTTGCACTATGTTAAGGATAAACTATAGAATCCTTGTTTGTGAGTCTGCCTAGGACTATATGAATGTATTCTTTTATTTCAAACTTTGAAATATAGAATATAATTATTTCTTTTTGGAAAAAGAAAATGATGGAGATCCAAAATACATACAATATTTAGGGAACAACATGCTAAGTCATTTTGACTGCTACTGTGTGTGCTTAACCTTATTCCTAACCCTTTGTCTCTCAAGGTATATCATATGTTCCACTGGTGGCTTGTCCTTTCAGTGACACGATATGAACCTAAAAGTATCCAAGTATAAGGGTGATTCAAAACAATCCTACACTAGCATTATTAATGTTCTTTGGTAATTGTTTTCCTAGTACTGCTATTACTGTTGTATTTATTGTACATTGCTATTAGTTTAACTTCATTATAATATTGTTAGTTTTTATGTTTTGTACATGACAATTGGTAAATCATCTCAATCACAAACTTTAACACAAAGACCATTGGAGTGTTAAAGTTGAAAGAGATGAAAATTACGTTTTAAATTTATTACAATAGTATTGTTTTGAATCTAGTTTTGCTTCAGTTCTGTCTCATGCATCAAAGTATAATTTTTTTTATTTTCTGCATATCAACCCCTAACCTAACCAAAACTTTAACATTTTTTAAAATTGAATATATTGCATATGGAGTGGCTTGACATAGCTATATTATGTTCATTTATCTACAAAACTCATCATTTTTATTCCACATTTATAAAGTTGTCTTATGAACAACTACTATTCCTTGAAGGGAAAGAGGTTTATGGTTTATCCCTTGTATTCTATCAGAGATGCTTCCTCTCTTTTGTATGAGGATTTAGATATTAAAATGGTCCTTACGTGACACTCCTTAGGCAATAACAAGCTTGAACAACTTTTGAAGCAAGGCATGCAATCTATAGTTGAAATCAGTGCAACATATAAATAACACATCGTACATAGGTAGAAGAAGTATCCTTGGATGCTTATGAATTGATCAGTAAAAGAACAAGGAAAGAGATTAAATAGAAATGGCACTTATGTGATTGTTTTGATGTAAAATTGGAACGTGTTCTTTGTGCAAGGGTTAAGAGCAATATAAATGTCCATGGTAGTCAGGGGTTAAATTTGACGGGCACCCTTACCCATCAAGCAATTTTTATGTGACGGGTTTCTTTTGAAACTACCCTTCCTATGACGTTTAATATTTATGTTTACCCGTCAAAAAAATGACGTTCATTATTTATTTTTACCCGTCAAAAAATAAGTAAGCCACCGATCACCCCTATTGAAAAGTACCAATGGCGTTCATGCACAAAAATGAGTCAACTCTGAGTGACTTGGCCTAGACAAACAACACTAGAGGTAATACAAAAGAGGGACTCTGCTGAGATAACGTGTCTTTGTATCTCCATTTTATTTTGAGATAGATCTAAGCTAGGAGCTCAACTCACATTAGGAGAACCATTAATTATCCATCGAGAAACACAAGCTTGATCTTGATAGACCTAACCAGAATCGAACCAACAACCTCATGACAGAGGGTCGGCTTTGACTAGAGAGATCTGACCAGTTGGCCTACCCACAAGTACGTTTGTATCTCCATCTATTTACATTTATAACTAGCTTTTTGTATCTTCATCTATTTACACTTATAAGTTAAAACTGAATATCAAGTTTTAAAAGTTAAAAGCTAGCTGAATAAGTTAAACCATCCATAATCCAAAGTATATTATCAATGAAAAAATTTTAGGTTCAAATCTGATTCTTTAAAGGTTACCCGTCATAATTGTAGCTGGCATTTACACCACTTTCCATCCAGAAAGAGGGGATCGAGATCCCCTAATAAATTCCCAAAAAAGAAAAACTCTATATCGAAATCCATAAAAATAAATTGCACTGAAAATCCTTTGGAACAGATTGTTAACTTTGTACAAATTTAAAAAATAGTTAGGAACTATTTCAGCACGCAAGTGATTCAGATCCCATAAGTTGAGGGGTATTCCACCACCCATAATACTTCAGATTCCAATATGGTCATATAATTCCCGGAGATGTTTGAAAAATTACACCTTTAAATTAGATTCCACTGAAAGGGAATCTACAAGAACAGACCTTGGACAAATGATAACAAATGATGAAAATGAAAGAAACTATGCACCAACTTTCTATATATTACAAATCTTAGGCCCTATAATTGCCTCAAGTTGGGGATAATCTTTAGCATCCCTGACCTGGAGATTCTTGCAGGCTCCTGGATGTAGACTAAGCACTGTTTAGACCCGAAAAGGGTGGAGATGGAGAGGGATGTAATGTAGACCTTGTTTGGGGTGAATAAGTGGTAGACCACGATCGTCCATTGGATCCTGCAAGTCCAATGATAGCGTCGGCCTGAATTGGCAGAGAAAATAGGAACTTAGTTTTTTAAACTTCATCTTCTTATCTTTTCAGGAGAAACATCATCAAAAACATGGGCCTGTCCTCCATAAAAAATTGTCAGCTGACTACTAGCTGGTGGTCCTATTTGACGCCTGCGTTAAACAGTCAAAGCCAGGGAAAATCTCAAAGAGTTATTTTTTTTTAAAATGATGCTTCAGTTAATAGGAAATACTAGCATTCAAAGATATATGGTCTAGTTTTCTGATGTGCATATATTCTAATTTTGAGAGTTTGGAATTGATGTTTTATCAGTGTGAGCACAGGGAAGGGGTTATTGTGAGGTGGTGTGGAGTGGGGTAGTAGAGCCTCTAACAAATCTCTAAATTGCCTCTGGACCACGAGCTTCCGCGAGCTCCCACAAAATCTCAATACTCGGTGATTGGAATGTTCAAAAGGCACCATTCCATTGGCATAAATAAGACTCAGAAAACAGTAGCTGATGCTTGGCATGGAGATAAAGTTTACAAGATATACTCCTTTTTCTAAAATTAGAATTTTAACATACAAAAAAAATGGAAACTAGTCTTCCCATTTTGACTAAAATTGCCTGAAGTATCTAAGCTGTTTAAATGTCTGTCCTTATGACAGTAATGAGCCAACAAAGCTCAGTGCTTAAACATAACTCCATGTTTATTAGACATCCACATTCTCACCATGTCTTGGGAGGTCTTTTACTTCAGTCTCCCAGTCTAGTGTTTCAAGTGTTTTATGGCAAGAAATTTGCAGAGCAGGGTTTCAAGTGTGATTCCCCTTTGATGGTATTCTTGAAATGATGTTGTTTCACTTGCAAGCAGCAAAACTCGGAGTAATCATTACTTTGATAGTAATTCCAAAAGATAGTTATGAAAGTTATGAAATTATATGAGATTATGAAGGATTTATCTGAGACTTTTTATTAGAAGGATAAATATTCACAACCCTTCTATTGCAGATAAAATAGTTTTCAAAGGGCATTTCAATCTTAAAATTTGATTTTATACTTGACAGGTCCTGTTTCACAGGATGGCCCTCTTTAACAGAGTAGCCAGTAAAGAAACTGGAAGCATTTTTCTCATGATGAAACCCATTCCTGACTTAGACACGAAGAATTCAGAAGATTAAGCACTGTAGTTATAATCGATATGGAGGCAATGAATATCATCTTGCTCTCTTAGATCTGAAGAGAGCAGAGTGGAACAGTTGATTTATGGATAAAGGGAGACAAAGAATTTGACTTGTATGACTTTGTCCCAACACTTTGGAGAGACGTCGGAAACTAATATACAGAGTTTTATAGGAGCAGTTGATTTATGGATAAAGGGAGACTGAGAATTTGAATTGTATGGCTATCCCAACACTTTGGAGAGACGTGGGAAACTAATATACAGAGTTTTATGTTTGAACCCTGAACTTTTCCAGTGCAAATTAAATATAATAAGACGGCAGGGACATAATGCAAAAATGGTAAAAGAGAGATTTAGCTCTCCCTCAAAGAAGCAACTACATAACATCAGTGAATGGCAGGACATGGGAACAAGCTGTAATTTTCTGTAAGCATATCACCAAGAACCCTCTTGTTTTTAATAACTAGCATTCCCTGTAAGGCCCCCATTTGACCTCATCCTCACAACCAGCGCACCAGCCTTGAGTGGTTATCTATTCCACAATTTTGAAGATAGTTGAAGAATTGATGTTTCATACCTGGTTGGAATGCTGGGGGGGTCTGATGCAGCACCCTGAGACCAGAGATTTGATCTAGTAGGAAAAGGCCCGGGTGTAGCACCTGCATTTTCAGATGCTGAATCCCACGCACCACAGTCACTATAGAGAAGTGTGTAAGCACTTCATCATGCCATTATATACATTGATCTTCTAAAATTGTTTCTTTTTCCTAAAACGCATTATATTTGATATTAATGGAGAAATCCAAATATACATACTGTAACTCATGTGCCTCCTTGACCCCTTGACACTGTAGAGGACAGAGTCTTTCTGTCATTTGTTAAGACAGAGAAGCTATTAAGTAGCAACCTTTCTAGCAGCAATTACATCAAGATTTATAATAAAATTTCAACCACCTTATACGGTTTTCTTTCAAAATGAAGCTTTAAAGCTATTTCTCAGAGACAGCAAAAACACAGAGACAGCTATTTCTCAGAGACAGCAAAAACACAGAGACAGCTATTTCTCGATATCTAGTATTCCTGCTAGTTTATCTTTATATAATTGTTTTTTAGTCTCTCTATGTTGTTCATTTTTGATATACCATCTGGCTCCTCGAAGGAGGCAGGGAACAGTTTTATGAAATTAGTGCAAAACGAGTGCAGAACAGAGTATCCAGAACAGAGTATCCATGGACACATACATCTGCGAAAAATCCATGAATTCGATAGCATAATGCTTACTTGGTTGATGAAGAAAGTGGTTGCTGACCGGTATCCACTCTTAATCCGCCTGCTGCCTGCAACTGCACTCTCGAGTCTCGACCCGCGGCGACCTCCAGACCAGAGTAACCCTTTCAAACGACCAAAGTTCAATATTTCATTCATAGCTTCAACTTTCAAGCCTTCAGGCTTCAGCTGGTGGCAGGTGCGGACGGTTGGTAGAAATTAATTAGTAGAGTTAAATGCTCCCACGCCGGCTTGTATAATTCTAATTTCTAAGGCTTAAGCCCTCAATGCTCATTCACATTGCAGTCGAAAATTCCAACGGACCGTAGCTTGAATCATTTTCAATGATATTATGGTTAGACTACGGACCAATAAACAGGAATCCTGCTAAGCGTCATTTGTACCGAAAGCCTAAAAGAAGCTGGCGCTATCTCCCTTTAGTGGTTTACGCCCTTCACTTTGGCAACAAATAGAAAATTGGTGTTAACTCTCGCGGTAATTTCACCTCATCTTACGAATTCTGAATCTTAAATCTGACCCAGCTCATGGCATAAACACTACTGCATTTATTGTTTTCTTCAGTGTCAAACAGATTAATGACTGCTAGTTGGTGACTTCATAGTGTTAAACAGATAAATGACAATTAGTTGGTGTTTGGAATCTGGATAAGTGCACAAAATTTAACTTTTGGTAGGTGTGGCCCATGGGTGAATTGTACAAAATTTAATTTTATCCACAAACGATTATGTTTCATGAACGATGATCATTGATGAGAGATTGTATAGTACATAATGTGAGCCAAATGAT
>LPNX010650680.1:42511-71393 GCA_001517045.1 Pseudotsuga menziesii
AGATGACGGGTTTTTTCCATATTCACCCATATTTGACGGGTAAAAAACCCAAATACGGGTATACTCCCGTCAAATTTAACCCCTGATGGTAGTTACATGCACCACATGGTGGAAATACCTCCACGAATGGAGTTCAATGCGGTTGAGCGTGAGAAGTATGATATTAATGGCACAATTAATGTGAATGGGGATGCATAAAATCCGACGGATCCTCCTATTTGGGATGATATTTTATGTTGTTTTTACCAACCCTAGAAATCCTATGATCTTTACACTAGCTCGACTTGTTTCAAAAGAAAAGAAAATGAATAATCTTGTAAATGTTTTTGGGGAGTCTCACCCTTTGTGGGAGGTTGGAAATATGGCTTTAATAATGGGAAATCAAGATGATATAGGTGAAGTATAGCTTTGGATGTGGAATATGGTGTAGTTAACAATGAATATACATTTTTTAATACTCATGTGGCAGGTAAAGAAACACATAGATCCACTAAAATACATAGAGAATTAGGAGAACGAAGTGAAAAGGATGATCATAATAACAACTCCCAATATATTTCCTATTATGAGGAGAAGAATTTGCTCATTGTTGTTGCTACACATTATTGCAACTTAAAAGGCAAGGGCACTAGCCTTCTGGACATTGTAAAAGAATTTATTAAAGCTTCATGCCTATATCCTATGTCAAGAACAATTGGATTTTTATAGTCAATAACGTTGACTATATCTGAAATATAGTCCTTATTAGCTTCCGGGGACGTGAATTTAGTCAATTTTGATGTTTTCTTTTATAGAAAGGGTAGTGAAATCTACTACACATGGTCTCCAAAGGAAGATGGCATTACCACTATTGGAGACTCAACTTGTACAATTGCTTGGAATTATGTCTCGTATATTGATTACAAATGGGATAATATTAGGAGTGATCACATTGAAAATTGATATCATAATGAGATAAAACCAATAAAAAGTTTCTTTGAGAGGTTTGATACCATGATCTTTGCACAGTTTATTATGCAAAGGAAGATAGTTTCACCCACAACTTATATTATTGTTCTCCATAAAACACTAAATGGCATTACCCTTGAATAAGTTATTAACATAAATAATTGGTGGTTCCATCTCATCAAATTTAAGAGAGCTTATGTACTCGATCACAACAAATGGGCACTATAGTTGTTTGACTATGCAAAAAAGAGAACCTAAGAGCATATATCCAATACAATATGGCACTCTCATCTTATTTGTTCAATCCAAGATAGGTGACTGACACATATCATTCAAGCATGATGTCTTCATTCACACACACCAATGGGTCATGTACTAGTAGCACTCATGGTTCCTGGATGCATGTTGGCATGTACACAAATATTACATGTCCCCAAATTTTGCTCGTTTCATCTCATTTTTATATTTTCCCTAATGAGGTTAGAAACCCTAGAAATCGAACTTAGGTCTAGTTCAAAGTCTAATTTAGGGTAATAGATTCTTGGCCATTTTACTACTAATTTGAACTATCCACCAGATCTTTAAATACATTTCTAAAAGCTATATTTTGTTTCGTTTCAAAACATGACCAATTATGTTTACTTATGGTAATTGTAGACAGTATCTCTACTAATTTTAGATTGCCATTATCTCTCTCATCATGTCATCCTCATGTTTTTCTTGAAAGAACTGTAGAGTGGGTCAATGATCTCTATTTCTTTACTATAGTTCCTAGCTTCTATTATCAACTTGTTTCTGTCAGTGTTGATGTTTAAGAATACATTAAAATGACACTGAGAAACATGCGTGTTAGAATGGAGACAGAGGTATTGATTTCCAACAATTTATAATGGTTAAGTCCATGCCCATATTGAAATATACACTCATGCATGTTTGATGCAAAGTATCAGTTTTCATAAGATCTTATCACACATAGGTTTTGTTTCCTCTACTGCCAGTGTTACTGTGTCTTCTTTGCTACTATCGTGACTATGTCTTCTCTGCTGGCTTGACTATGTGTATCTTCTGCCAGCGTGATTATAACTTCTCTGCTACCAGGATAGTTGTGTCTTCTATGTTGTCAATGTGACTGTGTCTTCTCTTCCAATGTGACTGTGTATTCTCTGGTGCTAGCGTGACTGTGTTTCTCAACTAAGTTGTGACTTGTGCCTTTGTCTTCTTAAGAGGTGATGTTGAATCCTGGATAAAGGATTGAAGTTTACTTCATGTTGATTTATAATATGAGGTATATACCCTTACTACTCTAACCCTCTTAAACTCTCTCTCAAGGTACGTCATTTGTTCATCTAGGTGACTTGTCCCTTCCATGACAATATCAAAACCTAAAAAGTATCTATGTATAAAGTTGATCTAAAGAAATACTAGACCAACATTGTTATTATTCTTTGTTACTATTTATTTCCCGTAGATTTCCATTTATTGTTCATTAGTTTAACTTCATTATTAACGTTTATGTTTTGTACATTGCAATTGGTAAAACATCTCAAGGACCAACTTTAACGCAGTGACTAATGGAGTGTTAAAGTTGAAAGAGATGAAAATTATGTTTGACTTTTATTGCGGCAGTACTATTCTATATCTAACCTTGGTTTCATTTCTGTTTATGCATTCAAGTATATCAAATCCTGACCTAACCCTGAAATTTAACAATTTTAGGTAGGTAATGAGGATCTGTTACAACTCCCTTTCAACACACTAGATCCCCACACATAACACATGAGCCACAAAGATAAATTATATGGCCTAAGAGCACGTCTTTTTTTCATATCCTATAACATAGGCCATATCAGCCATCATCAATGTACAAAATATTGAAATTTTCACCATACTCAACTTGTAGGGAAAAATTCCCTACTTAAGGCATGTGTGATGTCCCAGGGGACCACGAGTGGTCCATGATAACCTTGAGATGAATTTTATGTCTTAAGTCCATAATAATTAGTGTTAAACCCAAGAACCATGCCTCATTCACAATTACATAAAATGGTGACCATATATCACTTATGCATCCTTCTATGATGAAATTGGGGGAAAGGACACATTAATGTATTTTTTATGTCTCCCATGTGCATCATTTTTTGTATCCACATCTACATAAAAAAATGTAGATGTATATGAAACAAACATAGGGAAAATTTGATCTAAATTAGCAAAAATAAATCCTATCATAAGATATATACGGTTGTAGAAAAATAGACCATTAGTGGATGAAAAGCTTCAATTCTTTCTCATTAATGGGAAACTCCAATGATTCACCCTTAGAGTTTGTAGTGATATAATCCATGATTGAGGGTCCCAACCTAACATGATCAAAGTTTCCATGATTTCCAAGGTATTCATGTCTTTGATATAACATTTATTCTAGATCTATTTCCTTGGAGAGGGGGCTATAATCCCCATTGAGTTCAAGGGATATAACTATGGGTCTATGTATATGTAAAAAAAAATATTAGGGAAATTACAGTCCTCTAAAAAAACTCCATTGAATGTATACAAGATTAGATTTGACTTATATGTATGATAGAAATTTGATAAAGATTCCATTATTAATCTTTAATATCTTTTTATTGAACAAGAATCGACATATGTTGCACCATGATATGATATCACATTTTGTAAGTGGGGGTTTGAAAAATATCACATATAATCTTTTCTAAGAATCTCCCTAGTGAGATCTCAAATAGATCAATAATTGAGTAGAGACTTTCCAGATTGGATTATAAATACTTTATAAGAAAGAATTTTAATAATTATTTTTCTTTGTGCTTATATGTCATCTAAGAATTAAATTTATTACTATAGTTTAGATCTCACTTACTCTCATACTACTCAAATTTTATTGGGAATAAGATATTAGTTACTAAAAATTGAGGTGTGTTGCATTTGGTTACAATAAATGCTCATACCTTCATTTCTGCTACTGCGACGTTCTGAATGGAACATTTCATACATTGGCAGTGTAGAGAAATTTATGGTGGAATGACCCGTGTCTTTTACCATGGCATTCGGCTCTTTCATCCCCAATTCAAGTTATTCACCCAAAACTTGAGTCTTTATTGATGGAATAGGTATCGACATGTCACTAGTTCGCTCCTCATACGATCTAGCTAAGTCTTATGATGCAAGTAATTGTGGTCTGTAGTCGACCTCCATTCTTACTTATTTTACTTCCTTACATAGTGTTTGTAATAAATTTGTGATACTACTTGTTAGCTATTTTTTCCGCTCATCTATCTTCTTTAGGATTTGGTTGGATACTTTGGCCATTGTATTTGTCAGAAGTCTATATTTATCATTGGTAAGGCCAACAATTCCAACTGATTTGTTGTCTTTCCTCTTCTTATGACCCTTTGTAGACTTCTCTGTTTGCTTCCTCTTCAACCATGGTCGTCAGTGGAACAAATGTGGTGGTGTCTTCCATGATGGGCATAGGTGAAGGTGTCTCGACACTTGATTCTACAACTATGCTTGTACTGGAGATAGAGACGACCATAATTTGCAAAAAATCTCCTCGACTCTTGCAGTTGCAGACACACTAGCTCAACTTACTCAGTTGGATGCAAATAGAATGAATAAAACTTTGCCACGAAGATGATATACATTCATCTGTTAAATCAATATTTCCTTCACACAAGGGGGAAATAAATTGGAAAGGTGGCAGCGATTTCTGTCACATGGAGCATTCCTTCGAATCATTACAAGGAAACTTCCACTCAACCGTCACTTCGCATGTCACTTCAATGTATTTATTGTGCAATAATGAGGAAAATGACCAAAAAGTATGCCACCAAAATCTCCTGCGTTCTTAATTTAACTATGGCCAGTTGTCTTTTTGTGACCAAGTTCCATCATGCAACAACAATTTTCTTTCTGTGATTGGGATTTGGTTGTCGACAACTTTCTTTCCTTTATGACAGATAGAGAATCTTTGCGACCATTTTTTTCATCTTCGACAGGTAGATATTTGGTCGACACTTTTTCTTTTCCTATGATCCACAGGAAGTTTGCAACCGAACACCCATATTTGATATAGAGTTAACATGTCTTTTTTTTTCTTCAGTCGACCAAGTCGCGACTTTCCTGGTAAGGCTTTAGCCGAATTCTATTCACCAATCCTTTGAAAGGTGTTCCATCTAATTTATGCAGTTTCACTGTGCCTCCTTCGGTGATTTGAATGCCAACATACAACCCCATCCAATGTGTTTTGAGCTTGTCACGATGCTTAAAAAAATTACTGTCATACAGGAGGACTAGTCCTCTGACCAGGCTGGAAATGCTTATTCTTGATGTGTTGGTCATGCCATACTTTTTGTCGTTCCTTCTCAACATTTTGGTGATAACTTGTAGCAAAATGTACTTCCTCCAACTGCACAAGCTGCAACAATCTTTCTTCAACAACACCAACATCAGTTATTTCAGTAATTGCAGCAATCCTTAGACCGGGTACAATGTATTCCAACGACACAACAACCTCTTATCCATATACTAATCAGAATGGAGTTTGTCCTACCAACTTCTTATAGGTCATGTGATATGCCCACGGTACCATAGAAATTTTCTGGTCCTAGTAATATCTTTGAACTTTGCAAATCTTTGTTAACGCGTTCTCGGGGATCTTGTTGAATGCCTTGACAATACCATTTTCTTATTGGTGATATGGTGTTGTATTTCTGTGTTCGATATGGAATTATTCAGTAATTATTTGATCAATTGATTGATAAAGTGTGTGCCCTGATCACTTATCAAAATATCCAGGCATCTGAATCTAGTCAGAACATTAAAAAAAATTGGCTACAGTTGCAGCAGTACAATCCTTCACTGGCATGGCTTCATCCCATCAGGCCAGGTAATCTATCGTAGTAAAAATTTATCTTGCACTTGTTCACTTCCCTTTTGGATTAATAGGTCTGAAAAAATCAACCTCCCATTTGTCAAATGCTTGCAAAGTTATCTGAGGTGCTAGCGATATTTCATCTTGTCGTGACGACTTTCCGATTCTTTGACAGATATCACAGTTGCGACAATATTCTCTAGCATCCACATGTAAAGTGGGCCACCATAATCCTGCTTTCATTATCTTGCGCACTGTAGCTTTTCCAACATAATGGCCTCTTCCGACACCAACATGCGCTTCGTTCAATATCATTGGTCGCTTGTGTTCCAATACACAACGATGAAGAATTTGATCCATTCTTATTTTATATAGTTGTCCAACTATCAATTGGAACTCTGCAACTTGCAATGCTAATTGTTTTTTCTGCACAATACTAAATCCTTCTGATGCATATCCTGTGCTCAATAAATGTATGATATCTTTGCAATGATCATCAAACATCGTAATCACAAATATTTGTGCATTAGGAAGACTATCATTGAGATTCACAAGTTCTTTTCCACTTTCAAGCCTCGACAGGTGGCCTAGTCCTGAGTTCAATCGACTCGGCTTAACAATAACTTCAGAGTCAAATTCCGAGAAAAGGAGAAGCCACCGAAAAATATTCAACCACAACATTGGCTTGTTCACTAAATATTTCAATGTTGTATGGTATGTGAACATCTTGAAATGTCCACCTAACAAATAGTGTTGAAATTTTTGAAGTGCATACAACATAGCTAAGCCTTCTCTTTTAGGCGTAGTGGAACTCTTCTATGTTGTTGATAATTTCATGCTAGCGAAGGCAATAGGATGATCAATCGACCCTTCGCCAGGCTACACAAGTACAACACCAAGTATGATAGACGATGCATTGACATGTATGTGAAATTCATTTTTGCAGTCTAGAAAAACTAGTATGGGAATTGGGACCATCTTGTTCTTTAGAATGTCCAGACTCTCTTAGCAGTGCTTGCTCCATTGAAACTTAACATCTTTCTTCAACAACTTCTCCATTGAAGCATTCACCTTTGCATATCATTTGTTAAATTTTCAATAGTATCTTGTATGTCCCAATGTCATTCTCATCTATTTTGCTGTCACAGGAAGTGGTAGGCCGATGATGATCGCAATTTTAGCAAGGTCAACCAGGATTCCATTGCGAAAAACTACATGGCCCAACAAAATTCCAAACCAGGCACAAAAGATACAGTTCTTTAGATTCAACGAAATATGATACTGTCGACATCGTTCCTGCATCATTTCGAGGCTCTCAATATGATCTTTTATAAGCCCAAACACCATCTAATCATTGAAGTAGACCTCAAGAAATTTATGAATAAAGCCTTTAAAAACAACCACTACTATCCTGGGGAATATAGTAGGAGCATTCTTGAGTCCAAAGCGCATTACTATGTATTGGAAACAACCTTACTCCATCGCAAATGTTGTTTTGTGTCGATCTTTCTTTTCAATTCTGACTCGATGGTATCCAAAGAACCCATTAGTGAAAGAATAAACTTCTTGACCCCCAACACCTTCTAATACCTCATCCGTAAGAGTCAAGAATGGATCATGTAAGCAAGCATCGTTCAACTTCTTTAGGTCAACGCAAATACGTACTTTAGTGGTATTCTTCTTATCTTGCACTATTATCGGACTGATCCACTTGGATTCTTCAACCGGTTCTATGATACCCACATCCAACATTTGATCTAAATCCATCTTAAGTTTTTCTTTATACCGCGGATTCAGCTGGTATGGTAGCTGCTTCAAGGGAATTGCATAAGGTTTTAATGGTATTTTCATCTCTCCAAGGTCTCCAACCATCCCCTTCATCTCTAAAACTTTTGTAGGGAACACATGTTGAAACTCGTGCAGTAAGTCTATGATCATCTCGACAGTTTCATCGTCTCAATAATATTTGATATAGGCAAACTTTGGATTCTCTGGAGATCCAATATTTACTTTCTTGACCTTCAACAGACTCAGTATCTGGTTACTTGAAATACCAAATCCTTGCACCGGGCGAGTACCTTCAGAGTCTGGGATGTTTATGTTTCGTGGGTCATCATCATTTGTCTCACCCGTTACATTATAACACTCCATCCAATGTTGGATTGTCACGCTTCTATGATTAAATTTCTTCATTGACACTGAGATTCCTTCAAATATCTATCTTGATCACTTGTAAAGCAACATCAATCGAAGGATGATCATCAACAAACTCAATTGTGTGTGTGAAACTAGCATCCAGCTCGTCCCATTCAACTATTCCATGTCGCAGCTCAACCGACATGTACCAGTTCCTTGGTATCAGGTCTAGAGTATGTATAAATTGATGGACCCATTCCTGTCGTGGACATGCTTCCAATGTCGCACGGCAATATTCAATGTGCTTGACAAGATCAGTCAATCATGTGTACTTCTGACTAGTATAGTTGATCTCCTCTCCAAATCGTATCTCCATCAACCTTCATCATTGAGGCCATTTTGAGATAGATTGTTTATGTGCTACCCACCATCTGGAAGGCATAGCTTTTAGTACAAAGTCCAAGGCGGACAAGTGCTGATGTTCTGTGACTTTTTCTTCAAATTTGGTTAGAAAATATGCAAGGTTAGGTAAACCTTCATATGTGGGTAGATCACTTACCTCACTACCTACCCATCACATAGATCATGTAATTCTTACACATTTTCTCATCGACACTTCATGCAATCAATCCTGCCAGTTTTCCAAAGCTTCTCCAGAATCCAATGTATAGGAACTAATGTTGTGCCAACTAAGCTTTCTGTCGGTCGTTGAATTCACATAATCATCCCTTGTAGAAGTAATGTTATAAATCTGGTCCAGATAATATTCTTGTCCTTCACTATTCACTGGTTCGACGTATCTTTGTCATTCAAGCAGATCAATTGGTGTGACCACTCGTAGCTCTGAATCTTCAAATGTTAAGATTATTTTCTTGAAATTGATAATAGCTTGATTATCAATCGCCTAGTCAATCCCAAGAAGTGCGGGATACAGATTTGTATCGTCCATAATGCCAATTAATTCAAAGTCAACATAAGTTTTAAGGCCTTTTATCTCGACATGCACCTGAGTTATTCGACCAACATGTAGAACTTTCGATTGATTTGCTAATCAGAGCTAGAAATGAGACCATACATGTCTCGGTTTTCCCATACTCTCCCATGTTTGTCTAGTAATAATGTTGACATCAGAGCCCAAATACATAATAGTTTAGTCCATATCATAATCTCCTATTTACGCACTCATCCTTAGTTCACCATCAATCTTTTATCTTTTTCCCACATGATTAACCCTTCTTTAAGACATGTCCCTGTACAAAAGCTGGAGCCATAAGCTGTTTGGGAAACCGTATGTGGAAACTGTCCATTTACCATGACACGAATTTGAAATTTCTTGTGATGAAAGACCTTTATTTAAGAGATTTACTGAGGAGGGTCGAGTCACCGCATCTCATATGGCTGCGCTGGTGTAACTGTCCGTACTCTTCCTTGCCTTCTTGGGCTCCCATAAATAATTTAAGAGTTTTAAAAATGTAGGGGAAAATATTGAAAATGTTGTGGCAATCTGAAACTCACTCAGGTACGCAAGTTTCTGTGGTTATTCTTCGACTTGCATTTCATTTAAATTTGTAGATGAGAATAATAAGATAAATAATAATAAGCTACGCCAACGATTGAAGGAAGGCAGGCCTCCGCGTCGAAAACAAAAAGCGCAAACGAAAGAGGTGTCTACAATGGGGAGGTGAGACATTGCAATGGTAAATGGCCTCCATTATGGAAGGACTACTAAAATCTGAATTTAAACAAATAACAAAGTTGAAACTTTAATTAAACGTTTCTCTTTTATTAAACTTTATACTAAGAATTAATTTCTTGGTTTCTTCCCTTCATTCAACTTTTAAGCTATTTGTCTAAATAATAGAGTCCACGAAAAGGGAAATACCTTAAATGGCTGTTCAAAGATTTGGGGCTTTTTTGAATTAGAGCTTTTCAATGTTATTGTAGTTACTTGTTGAGTAATCTAGCGGCTTGTGATGGGTTCTGTGAGTTGTAATAACTTAATGAGCTTTGCCATGGTAATTAATAAGCTTTGTAAAGTTTTTTTATAGTTTAATTTTTTTGTAATCCATTATGATTGTAGTGGATGGTGTGTGATGAACTAATATTATAGAAGTTTTTATGACTTTTTTGTTTGTTTGGTTTTACTTTGAGATGTAGATACTTATTGTCTCTTTGCACCATGAGGTATCAAGATGATGTAGTAGAAGAGAACTCTTGATGAAGCAAGAAGAAGAGGATTTGATGATGAGTTGAAGAACACAAAATCAGAGGAAGGGGAATTCCTATTGGGGAGGAAGAACTATAATAGATATTGATGGTTCAAACGTGGTGGACGATGTGAGGATTTTTCAATAGATAATGAGGTTCGATGCCTTCCAATTGGTCAAATGTGTTGAATTTTGTGCAAATATGTTCAGCTTTGATCTTTAATTCTTTAAGTGCAGAAAAGACATCAACTGTATGATCTTTGCAATGTGTCCAACACATTAATAACTAGAAAAAATTGGTGCCATGCAAGATCTAGTGAATCACTGGATGGGGAATAGCGCATCACATGCAAAAATAGTGAATGCTCTTCTTGGAGAATTGTGTTGTGCTGTGGTTTTTCCAATCCTGCATTACATGATGTGAAATGCCTTTCATCTTTGACATTAAAACATGCTCCACTGACTTCAGGCTGAACTCGCCTTCGAACTGATTGCATGATCACTTGGTTAGGATACTAACTTAAGTGTCGTAATGCAATTACTGAAGTGTCACCATGCAAACACTAAATTAACTGAAGTGTCGTCTTTTACTTTAATTAAAGTGTCATATTTTAGTTTAACTAAAGTGTTATCAATGCATAACACTTTAGTTAACTATTCCTTCTTTATTAACACTTAGTTAACTCTTATTAAATAAAATCATATTGATTGATTTACTTGAAGTGGCTATTGTGAGTTCTCCTTTATTTAATTGAGGCATACATTGTTGCTTTAATTGAAGCTTAACAAACAGTGAGTTCACTTTAATCAACTGAAATCATCTCATGAGCAATTCAAATTCTCTTTGTTCTCTATCCATTTATCTTTATCTCTTAGCTTTACTGCATGATCAATATGTGCTAACTTTATTTTATCTATCATATCAAATTATACTAAGAATATTTGTGAGATGTTGTGGTCATATTATACTACTCTTAGACCAAAATGATCATATGCTAAAGTAATTCACTCTATAGGTGGCCAGTGTCTAAAGGAGACTTAATAGCATCCAATGACCATGGTTAGTAATATATCACACAGCATTAATGCTTTCACATGCAAAACATCATCTCTATACTAGAGGTCCACCTCAACACATGAGGATCCGTCTTGACACACAAGTCCTTAGCCTTGTCCAACAAGATTGTAGAACATCACCACTTTGACATATCAAAGTATTCACCTCAACACATGAGGAATAACATTTTGCATTGAACGCTTAGTCATTATTGAGTCGAACCCAAGAATTTTACTCCAAGTTCAACTCAAGCTACATACCTCAACACATGAGGCACAATCCTGGATGCACACAAGATTGGCTTAGAGAATGACTCGTGATGTTATAAATTTAACACTCCCTCTTAGCAAGGGAGGCATTCTCTTCCATACCAAGATTGTCTCATAAGTACCCATACTCCGTCACTAACATAGCATTTGTTAACATGTCCACAATCTTCTCATTAGTAGCAATGTACTAAAGTCTCACTGTACCTTTTTGGACTATGCCTATGATGAAGTGATACTTCATCTCAATGTGTTTCAACTTATCACGAAACACAAGGTTTTTGGAAAGTTTGATGCATCTTTGATTGTCATATTGAATGAATATAGATTCAATATTTTCATCAAACAACCCAACAAGTAGCTTCCTAAGACACACTACTTCTTGGCAAGCAGTACTAGCTGCAATATACTCTGCTTTTGTAGTACTCTAGGATACCGATCCCTGCTTCTTGTTGGACCAAGAGATCATAACTAAACCAAAGCTAAATCAGTAGTCGAATGTACTCTTTTGGTCCACAATACTTCCACCCCAATATGAGTATGCATATCCAGGTAGCATAACTCCATTGTTGGAGGCATATTTGAGTCCATTAGAAATCATACCTCAAAGGTATCTAAGAACATGCTTAGCAACAACCCAATTTTTGTGTCTCGAATTAGACCTAAACTGACTTAGGATACTCACAGCATAACATATATCAAGTCTTGAATGTATTAAGTACATGAATGAACCAATCAGTTGTCTATACAAAGTGGGGTCCACTAGATCCGATCCAAAATATGACTCATGTAGTTTCCTCAAATTGGAAACCATTGGTGTAGTCATGGATTTGCAATCCATCATGTCAAACCTGCACAAGACATCAACAGTGTACTTCCCTTGAGAAATAATTATCTCTTATTTTCATTGCCAAACCTCAAGGTCGAGAAAGAAGTGCATAATACATAAGTATGTCATCTCGAACTCAGAACTGAGCTCCCTCTTGCACCAAGCAACCATATGTTCCTCTCCAGTAAGGAACAAATCATCAACATATAGAACCAATATCATAGGTTGGTTCTTCACTACTTTGAAGTAAAAGTTTGGATTATCCTCACTCTTAGAGAATCCCAGTCTCTGAAGATAACCGTCAATTCTCGAATACCAATCTATGGGGGTTTGCTTAAGCCCTTACAAGGATTTCTTCAATTTTCAAATATGGGACTCCTTCGCATGAACTACAAACCCCTAAGGTTGTTGTATATAAACCTCTTCCTCAACCTCACAATTGAGGAAGGTTGTGTTCACATCCATCTGGTGAAGCTTCCATCCTAGAATAGATGTATGTGAGATCACAGCACGAAGAATGGTGTACTTGGAAATAGGTATTAATCTTGCACACTGATCTAGGGACTAAACATAAGTCTCATCAAAGATTAATTAACAAATAACTCATGAAATGGTGTAATCATGCTACAGAATGAGTAGCTGCTCTACATATTCAATAAAGAATGAATAATTACATTACAATGTCATGCAACAAGCATGAATGAGAAGCAATTCAAATTCCTAAGGAGGTCATACGAATTGAATGAGTGAGTCTAGCTTAACTGAATGTAAGCCATAGTCAACACTCAAGTCAACCACTGATAAAAACCCTAATTGACTCAACTGAACCCTAACTGAAGTTGGAGTGCAATAAATGACTGAGTCTCAACTGAAAGAGATCTGACACATGTCACAGTAAGCCAACCATCAAGTGGTAGCGCTTCAATGACTCTAATGAACCCCGATGAGGTTAACTGAAGTGTAACTAAACATTAGAAGTGGTTGGAGACGCCCCTGTTGACTCCAGTTCATTAAATAATCATTAAATAATCAATTTAATGAAGGGAGGTGCCTTCACTGCCCTGTTTAATTGATTGTAACCATCAGTTAGCAATTAGGTGCATTAATATCACTCAGATCACCCCCGGAGTGCTCCAGTTAGCCTCCTTGAATGTAGGAGATCAAGGCTAAGTTAGCCTCCTTGACTGAAGGTAGGTGTGAATGTGATCTAACTGATGACATTTAATGCTCCACTGATGTTAATTAAGCCAATAATACTTAGGATAGTGGTTTAACTAGGCCAAATTGACCAAACGAGTGTGTAAGGTGGTACATGTCTCCAACACCCCCCCTTAAGCTATACTCAGGAGGAGTTAGAAAACATAAATGCATAAAAATGCTAGGGCCCCGGCAACTAAGGCCATATATCACCCTGTAGAATGTTGAAACTGAAACAATGCTAAAAAACAAACTAAGTGAGGAAAAGAGGGAAAACCCAATGGGAAAACCCCCCCCTCAAGCTGAACACTGAAAGTAGTCTGAATCACCTTGATGAACTCACCCCCAACAGTGAACAAAGGTAAGTGAACTTCTTTTTTGAAAATCTCTTGGTGAAGATGTCTGCAATCTGCTCATCAGTCGGGCAGTATTGCAGAATGATGGTCCTATCATGCACTAGCTCCCTGATGTAGTGCATGTGGATCTCTACATGCTTGGTCCTCTTCCTGGTAACTAGATCTGTGGATATCTTAATAGCACTTTGATTGTCACAAAAGAGGATAGTGGACAAAGTACTACCAAGATCAAACTCTGAAAGAATGCATTGCAACCAAACTGCTTGGATGCAAGCATTCACCGCTCCTCGATACTCGACCTCTGCTGAAGATAGTGCTACAGAAGCCTAATTTTTGCTAGACTAGCAAATTGGGCCACCACCAAACATGAATACATATCCAGAAGTAGACTTTCGAGCAATAGAATCACCCTCCCAATCGGAATCTGTGTATCCAACCAGCTCTAGCTCAGAGTCTGTAGCATAGCGAATGCCGTAGGTCCTGGTTCCCTGAATATACTGGAGGATCCTCTTGGATACCTTCCAATGAATATCATGAGGCTGCTGCATATATCTTGATATATCATTCACTGCATAATATATATCAGGCCGAGAATGTGTCAAGTACAACAAGCTACCAATCAGTTGTCGATAGATAGTGCAGTCCATGGGAGGTGTGCTTTTTCCTTCTTCAAGGCTGATCCTTGAAAGGAAAGGGAATGGTGCAGGCCTACATTCAACCATGTTAAACTTGAATAACAGGTTTGAAATTTATTTATACTGAGTGACCATTATCCCATCAGAATTTTGCTCAATTTCGAGCCCCAAAAATTGTTTTAGGAGCCCCAAATCACTCATTTCAAAGACATTGTGGAGAGCAGTTTTGATGGCTGAAATGGAGGAAACTGTGCTACCTGTGATCAGTAATTCATCAACATATAAAACAATAATAATTATATTGCCATTAGACTGCTGTAAATACACATTTGGATCTGATCTACACCTTTGGAAGTTTTGCGAGAGAAGGAAGGCATCCATCTTGGAATACCACTCTCTTGGGGCCTGTATTAACCCGTATAGTGACTTCTTTAGCTTGCAAACCAAATATGGATAAGTGATGTAGCCCTCAGCATGCTTCATGTATATCTCCTCATGAATATATCCATGCAGAAAGGCTGACTTAACATCCATATGATGCACTTCCCAGTGCTTGGATGTCGAAATTGCCAAAACTAGGCGGATGGAGTCCATTTTTGCAACCGGTGCAAAGGTCTCATGGTATTCCACACCTTGGACCTGAGAGAAACCTTTTGCCACCAGCCTTGCCTTATATTTGTAGTTGCTTCCATCAGCAGCAACCTTGGTCCGAAACACCCACTTGCATTGAACCAATTTCCTTCTCGGAGGAAGAGAAACTAGCTCCCAAGTAGTGTTTTTCTAAAGAGAATTCATCTCTTCATCCATGGCAAATTGCCATCTCAGATCCTTTCAAGCATGGTAGTAGGATTTTGGGTCTACACTAATCATCAAATAACAAGTTTTTCACAGCAAATTATCATGACAAGAGAGCGTAATACCTGCTCTTTGGAAATCATACCGGGTTCTCCTTGGATCATCCAGATTTCCAATGTTATCTCATGCGGAGGAGAGTGTCTGTCGAGCCCATGTGGGAAGATGATTTTGTACTTCAGGTTCTGATTCAAAATCTGATTTTTTCTGCACATTGATATCAAAAATTAGAGGATCCAAATCAGGGTCATCACCCCCAATTTCATCATCCAAATATTCAATAGAATAGGAAGAAAATTCAACAGTTTTCTCCTTCACTAGTTCCACCTCCTGAAGAGGCTCGTCGAACTTGACACTTCTCTCGATGATGTTATGTTTTGTTTTGATATACAACAGTTTGAAACCTTTTGATTCATCAAGATACCCAATAAACATAAATTCTATGCTTTGCGGTTGCAAAGCCCTTCTTTTATCAAGTGGAATCTGGGCCCATGCAGTGGACCCAAACACCCGCAGGTTCGACACATCCGGTTTGTGTCCGAAGTATGCTGCGAAAGGGGTCTTCCCTTTCATGGATGATTGTGGCACCCTGTTATGAATGTATGTTGCAGCATGCATGGCTTCAGCCCACAAATTTGCAGCCATCTTCTTTGATTCTAACATACAGGTGGTCATCTCCTTGAGAGACCGATTCTTCCTTTCCGCTACTCCGTTCTGCTGGGGAGTGTAGGGAATTAAATGTTGGACCTAAATACCAATTTGGGAGAATATGTGCAACAACTTATTACTGACATACTCCCTGCCATTATCAGATCTCAAGATCTTGATCTTAAGCCCAGGGGCATTTTCGATCAAGGCCTTCAATTCAGAAAATTTTTCACATACTTCAGACTTCTTTTTGGGGAAGAAGACCCATGTGTACCTTGAAAAATCATCAATAAAATTTAGACGATACCTTGATCCATTCATTGATGTGACAAGCATCAGACCGCTGATATTATAATGTATCAGCCCCAATATGCATGTGGCTCGGTTTGCCTTCCCCCGATCGAACTTGTGCTCAGGGTGCTTTCCAACCACATAGCCCTTGCAAATTCCAGTGGTTTCCTTGATGACTGGGAGGCCTTCAACCGTGGATTTTTTCTGTAATTGCTGCAAATATTTGAAATTTAGATGGCCAAACCTTTCATGTCATAGCCTACTTACTTCATTTCCATGAGTTAGTAGAGCAGTGGGCTTTGCATTCGCAACAAAGTGAGAGAACTCATAGGCTCTTGCATGATGGTTTGCAAGACCTTTAGCAATGAGTTTCTCGGATGCAAGTTCTGTTATCTCAACATCATTTGGGCTGAAAGAAAATCTCTTAGGCACTCTTGTATGTGTCATCTAATAGACACTAAGGAGATTTGATGCCAGAGATGGTACATATAAAACATTTGAAAAATAGCCATTCTCAAGATCAACAGTACCTTGTCCTTCTGAAATGATGGTGGAGTCATCTCCCATGTGGATGGGAATGGATTTGCCGGTCTCCAAGGATGAAAAGGAGTCTCTTTCAGCCATCATATGGTTTGAAGCTCCAGAATCAATCAAGAGTGCTTTGGAATTTGAAGTGCTTGCCATGAGGGCCTGACCTTTTTCATGCTGTGGTTCTCGATCTTGCTGATCTCTCCTCCAAAAGCTTTCTGGAAGATTGATGTGATTTCTCTCAAGGAGAGAGGTTGCTTCATCAAGCTTCTTCTTCATGCAGGCATGTTCAGGGTGGAAGCTCTTCCTGCAGTATGAACACTTGACTTTTTCCTTTCCATGGTGCCCTTTTCCTTTTTTCTTCCTTGAGCCGGAAGACTCATCATGCTGTTGGTTTTCAACTCTAGGCTTAGGAGCTTCGAATTTAGTTTTTGGATTCTTGTGCTGCTTTCCTTTACCCTTCAGATCTTTGGGCCCCGAGACATGGAGGGCTTGATCACGGGAGGATTTGATGATCCCTATCTGGACAAGCTTATCATGTTCACTTGTGTTGGCCAACAAATCTGACCTAGGCCAACTTACGGAAAGACAGCCCACACACTTGACTTACTGCAGTCTTGTGTATGTTTGGGATAACTATCTCTCACAGGATCAAGGCCCTACTACTTGTAAAATGTGCTCTCAAACTCGAGAGTCTCTTTAGGTGAAAGTGATAAGTTGCACTAAACAAAATCCTTTGATAAATCAAAGAAATTCAGCCTAATGACTAACTGATGCTGAAAAACTAACCTAAGCTACATACAGAAAAATAGTAGCTCCTAATCCTGTAATGACCTAAATGCAAGTTAACTATCCCAAACTGGGAGCTTGAATTAATACTCTGATAACAAGTTTTATTACAAAAAATGATCTATAATCCTGCAATGTTAGGAAAGCGATTAGCAGAAACAGATCTAAATCAACTTACAATAAAACAACATCTTATCATAAATTAATTTGCACATGAAATAAAAGTTGTAATCAAAATAGATTTAACACAGTATTGAAGCATGACAAATACACTCAGGTACTAACGTAGAAATGAAACAAAGTCAACTCACACAGTTAGTACTTCATATAAAACAATCTCATAATCAATTGAAGAAAAGAATCATGAAGAAACTCATTTACTTTTCCATATGACAACGAATCTTTCACACTTCAACACTATGTACTTTGTTCAGAATCCATTAAAAAAATACTTTCACATATATTATAACGATACATACATATGAAAAGGAAATTCAACACAGGAAAAAACAACATTAAGACAGCATGATATAACTGATAGACTTAGCTAATGTCTTTAGAATCTCTGTAAAATCTAGACGTCCTCAGAAATAGTTCTAAAGGAACACAAGCATACAGAATAATGTTAAGTGCTGTAATGTATTTGTTCTTCGCAAGTTCCAGGATTCCAACACCACTAGCAGCAGCGTTTCCTATTCTTTGGTTTACAAAAACCACTGAACATAAAAAAAAATTACAGAACATTAAAGAAAGAAAGCTTCTCCAGTTCTGATGAGCACTACCCCCCAAAGCCATCTCTCCTATTGTTTAAATACTTCAATACAAACCAACATAAAACTTAGAAATGAACCGATTCCATGCTGGCGCAACTGAAAAAAATGTGTTCAAAGAACCTGCCAAATCTCTCAAATGGTTCATGTTTTTCAGGAGATTCCCCACGAGTCTAATAAAAGAGCCCGTTCTTCCAAAAATGCAAATCTCATATTTTGTTATTTATTCTTTATTTGCCCACAATTTGTTGCAGAAAATCATCTCCTGAAAAATGACGAGAATCTGGCAATCGGCTCTCCATTCTGGTTGATGAGTCGATCTCTTTCTACTACGAATGCATAGTAAAAAAGAGCACAAATGTAGGATAGCATCTAGCTTTACATCAACAGATCCTTTAACACCTGTAAATGTCAAACAAAATCTGTTAACAACATGCAATGATAAACATATAGAAATGAATGAGATGTCTGGCGAATTTCTAGAATTAATATAGCTCAAATAGGTCCACGTATCTCACAAATCCTGCACTATTTTTGAAAACTTCCCACACTACAAGGTAACTTGGCCCATTTGTGAAGTGGGTTTTCAACGGTTTTTCCAAATTCAAAACTGTTTGTTCACAAATAGACCCTGACATTTGCCTCTCTCGCCGGGTGCGCAATTAAGTTTTTTTGTGATCTTTGACGGTTCTATAGCTACCTGCCTTTTTTGTTTGATGATAAACCAATGGCTTGAGAAATAAATTCTTCAGTTAGCCTTAATTCAATGTCCCCGACCTCTCGATACTCAGGAGCAGCATGCAGATACTCATCACCAACAAGCTCGAACCTGGACACAAAACATGATGAGCTGTAGGAGAGTCAAGCAAGCGAGTTATTAAGAGTGATGCTTGCATGATGAAAGATTGGAAGATGGAAACCTTCAAGCGACATGAATACCGAAACCCTAGCTCCACTATGACTTCAGCGTTGATTGTTATTTCATAATGTCATGATGATGTAGACTAACTCATCACGTTTAACACATGATCAAATGGTTTCCAAACCCCAATCCTTCATTCATCAAATAAAATCATAATAATGTGATCACCTAAGGATATAATCAATAACTTAGGGTCAAGGTCAAAATGATCATAAAATAATTTATAATGTAACCAGACGAATGTCAAAACCTAAAAGTCATCTTAGACCCTCATGGCAAACTTTAACATTAACTCATTTCAGAAATACAAATTTCGAAATAAGGATAAGTGTATAGTAATGTGTGGCATATGAAAATTATATTAAATACACTTTAAAACCTTATGACAAACAAGATAAGATAAATAATTCAGAAGTGATAAAGCTTTATTAGGTCTCCTATATGAACTAAACAGTAACAGTTATCACACCATGTAGTAGCTTGTTTGAATTAATAATCATAAATTCATTTGATTTTAGACATGCATGAGTGATAAGTGGAAATGCAAATAGAAGCTGCCAACTTCTGTAATTATAGTTTTCAAGATGATTAAAAGAAATGAGGGTTTAAGATCATGAGAATCAAATGCTAATGCTAATCCTTGTGAATCGATGAATCAATTAAACTTCTATCATGAGTGCCTTAAGAATCAAAGATTCTTAGGGCACTCCTAGAGTATCCATGATGAGTGTTGATCCAGGTGAAAATATCAAATGTCGATCAAAGATTACCTATTTGAAATGATTTGTGTTCAAAATGATCCGAAGGGTGTTGCTTGCCAACAATTGGCGACATGCTGGGACCGAACCAGTTATCTCTGCAAAATAATTCTAAATTTAAATAATATAAGAGAAATAATGATAAAGGCCTCTTCAAATGTTAATTTACCAATCACATAACTTAATCCTGCCATTGTCTTATATATGTAGAGATTGAACCAAAACTTTCAAAATCAATCAAACTATCCCAACCATTATCCAAAATCTTATAAAGATAAATGATTATTCTACAAATGCAGAAAGAAAATTTTCCAAGGAATTAGTTTCTCTTAACCAAAACAAGTCAAAGAAAACGTAGTATGTAGGTATGACCTCAATACCATAGGATAAACCCTTTTAACCTCACTTAGATGCTTGTATCCCATCCACTAGATATAGATGAATCCTTTCTAACAAATAATAAATAAATATATTAACTGAAGACTACTACCTTGGCTTGGTAACTAGATGCGGTAATGTCACTTCAACAGAGCTTATGATCATGATGGGTCGGCTCGTGATGAGACCTCTCGTTCTTCAGTTAATTCCTTATATTTTATTAATGTTATGTACAATGAATAATATTAAGATTATTGTTAATCTCAAGAGAGATTACTTAGTGGATGGAGAAGTAGATCCAAATGGCCCACTAAAGAGCAAAGGATGGCGTAAAAAGTCTAAAAGATAACTTATGATTCCTGACTTACTTCAATTTAGGGAAAATGATTCCTTTGAAAAGAAACTCATCTACATTATAGCATCATTTTGAAAGATAAAGATCCTATATAATAGCCGAGTAACTCAATTAATCCATCAATATGATCCATAATAATTTTTTCAAAGCCAAGACTAATCTCGCTACGGTTAGAATCTTGACAAAAGAAGAGTGTCTTTATAATGATGTCCCTTTAACAGAAAATTATTTCGATCAAATAATTGACAAAAATACATGGTTTTGATCACCATACGCTAAAATTAGTTTACCCCTTTTTGGAAAACAAACAAACCATTCAAAAGAAAATCTTATCAACTCGCAAAATAAAACCAATCAAAGTAAGAAATCTAAAATGGATGTATGCAAATGTAAAAATAAAAACTAAGTCCTGAATAGATTAGCATCTTAAGTGGAGAAACATGAAATATTTTATATCACAAATGACAAAAGAGAATTAATTTCTACAAGATGAAAAATATGTCTCTATAATTTGCGACATAAGGATAGTCAAGATGTTTTAATAAGTTAGGATGCTCTTATTAATAAGCAAAAGAAAACAAACCAAAAATAAACAAATTTAAACTAAATCTTAATTACATATGCAGTTACAACTGAAAAGATTTTGGTATTGATTTGCACAACATTCTTTTTTTTCTTAAAAGTTCTTTCTTATGATCATAAGAATGTATAAAACATTTTCCCAATTAAGTCGAAAAAGTAAAAGATATATGACTTAACAAGAAAATTTTAAATAAATATAATTATAAGCAAGAGAGTCAAATGTAAAGAAAACATCCCTTAATGTATCAATAAGTGTCACCTCTTGAAATTAGCATCATCTTCATAAGTGCATTTATTCAAACAAGAAAGGGTAAAAATGAAGAAAAATTAATCTAAACCTAAGCCTAACTATGTACAAAAGAATACAATTGTAATAAAAATCAAGTAAAATGAAATAGCCAATGAAGCCTTTGAAGCAGCTCTAATCCGGTAAAAATAACATGTTTTCCTAATAGTAACCAGAAATGATATGTCAATAAGAGAAAACTAAAAAGAAGTTTATCTTCCTTACCATTTGAAACATATAACGATAAGACAAATTTACCAGTTTCTGGAAACCTTTTGAGATAAGAATTTTCGAGCCACTCCGCAATCCTGTCGTAAAAATCAGAATGCAAAGTATGATCTACCAACATGAAATCCATAGGTGGCAAACATATATTAGGTGAATCAATTTGAGGAATCAAATAACTAGCATTAGTCACATTATCAATTGGAAGAATTGGTTTCAAATACAAAGTAGGATCATGAAATGATGTAATAGGTGAGTGAATCGGTGGTGACCTAATATCGAACAAAGTAATCTTGTTAAGAGGATCTGCATCTAAAGATGAATCAATTAAAAGAGATGTAAGTCTTTGGTGATCACAAGTTATAGGAAACTCTTTAGCAAATATTTTATTATCAACAATCAAATTATATCTCTTATATAAGTAATTCTGACGAGAACAAACATTTTTGGTTTCAACAAAAATTGGTGTTTTATTCTCATCAAATATCAATTGACTGTAACCATCTTGCAATAAACCTTCTTTCTCTTTAAAATATTGTATCGAATGATGATTTAATAATGAAATATGTCCCAATCCCTCAAACTCATGCTTAATAAGTGAATCATCAATGTTTGATATCTCATAAAAATGTGATTTTGAAGTCACATAGTTAGATATTTCAGATGGAATCTTACGCATATCAAAATCAGAAAATAAATCAGGATAAATAGAAAAGTAAGAATTAGAAGTGAGGAAATTAAAAGAGTATCTCAATTTAGAAAAATCAATAATATTTCCATAAGATTTCTCTTTTATTACCTGATTATTTTCAATATAATTTGGTCATGTACCTTTAAGGATTCCAAATGAAATTGATTTGAGATCAAGATTAATTGATAATCCTTCATGTAAATCAAAAATTTTATCAATCTTTGCTTGAAAAAGATTAATCTCTTTTCGTGAACGACATTTAGTTGACTGACTAAGATTCATGTCATCTTCTTTAACTTTTTCTATTGAATTTCTAGAACACATAAAATTATCATTAACATATTTGTGTTCTTTGATAATTGAATCGAAAGAAGAATTAGTACAAAAATCAGAAAATGGTGAACATATAGTTTGATTTATAATTAATTCATCTTGATCTATTTTTGTAACAAAAGAATCTAAATATTGTCGTTCATCAACATAATCAACTTCTCTATCTATACAAATCAATTCATCATGAATAAGTTGTTTCCCATTTGATTCCTTAATATATAGAGGTTCAATATTTTGGATAAAAGAAGTATGCCTTTCTCCTTTGAGAAGAGAATAATCATCGGAAGGAGTTGGTACCTCTTCTACCTTGATCTTATCACCTTGGGGTTTGGTAGAACCTATGGAAGTATATAAATCAATGATAAAGGAAGAAGTTTCTAGAAAGGTTGGTAAATGATTTGTTGAAACATCCTTTTGACAAATGTCTTGATTTTGTTGAATAAGAGGAACTTGAGAGTTGAAAACAATATTTAAAAGATCAGATTCAGATGGTAAATTAGTAATATGAAATTTGTAAAGGATATGAGAAATCCTTACTGAAAAGTCTTCTAAAGATTCACCTTTCTTCCTTCGAAGAGCCTGCAATTCACTACATACTTTATTAGAATCATAATCCTTAAAAGTATCCAAAAATTCATGTGCAAATTGAAACCATGTAAAAAAGAAATTAGGTGGAAATGTTTCCAACGAGCATTTGATTCGTCCTTTGAGAGTAAGAGCAAACAACCTGCAAGTAGCACTAAGATCAATAATCTTATGTTTATTACATTTAGACAAAAACATCTTGAGGTGTTTCCTTGCAGATATATCACCTTCACCATCAAATTCAAGTTTTGACAAGAGGTTAACTGTCTCATTGGGAATATCAATTAATGTAAAACTAAAAACTGATTCCCAAATAGGAGTTGCATGAGCCATGAATGATAAACAATCAATATTAATTCACTCTTCACATGGTTATCTTGTCATCTAACCAGCCCTTAAGCACACATGTGCACTAAAAGAATAAAATTATAAAACTGAAATACAAGAGCTAGAGGCTAAATGATTATTTAAATAATTAAAAAAAATGAAATCATTTGTTTTACCTTTTCCCTCCTTCTAGCGCCATTTGTTGGCTGACAAATCTGACCTAGGCCAACTTACGGAAAGACAACCCACACACTTGACTTACTGCAATCTTGTGTATGTTTGGGATAACTATCTCTCATAGGATCAAGGCCCTGCTGCCTGTAAAATGTGCTCTCAAACTCGAGAGTCTCTTTACGTGAAAGTGATAAGTTGCACTAAACAGAATCCTCTGATAAATCAAAGAAATTCAGCCTAATGACTAACTGATGCTGAAAAACTAACCTAAGCTACATACAGAAAAATAGTAGCTCCTAATCCTGTAATGACCTAAATGCAAGTTAACTATCCCAAACTGGGAGCTTGAATTAATACTCTGATAACAAGTTTTATTACAAAAAATGATCTATAATCCTGCAAAGTTAGGAAAGCCCACTATCAGTAGAAATAGATCTAAATCAACTTACAATAAAACAACATCTTATCATAAATTAATTTGAACATGAAATAAAACTTGTAATCAAAATAGATTTAACACAGTATTGAAGCATAACAAATACACTTAGGTACTAACGTAGAAATGAAACAAAGTCAACTCACACAGTTAGTACTTCATATAAAACAATCTCATAATCAAATGAAGAAAAGAATCATGAAGAAACTCATTTACTTTTCCATATGACAACGAATCTTTCACACTTCAACACTATGTACTTCATTCAGAATCCATTAAAAAAGTGCTTTCACATATATTATAATGATACATACATATGAAAAGGAAATTCAACACAGGAAAAAACAACATTAAGACAGGATGATATAACTGACATACTTAGCTAATGTCTTTAGAATCTCTGTAAAATCTAGAAGTCCTCAGAAATAGTTCTAAAAGAACACAAGCATGCAGAATAATGTTAAGTGCTATAATGTAATTGTTCTTCGCAAGTTCCAGGATTCCAACACCACTGGCAGCAGCGTTTCATGTTCTTTGGTTTACAAAAAACACTGAACATAAAAAAAAAATTACAAAACATTAAAGAAAGAAAGATTCTCCAGTTCTGATAAGCTCTACCCCCCAAAGCCATCTCTACTATTGTTTAGATACTTCAATACAAACCAATAGAAAACTTAGAAATGAATCGATTCCATGTTGGGCAGAACTGAAAAAAAATGTGTTCAAAGAACCTACCAAATCTCTCAAATGGTTCACGTTTTTTAGGAGATTCCTCACAAGTATACTAAAAGAGCTCGTTCTGCAAAAAACCCAGATCTCGGATTTTGTTATTTATTCTTTATTTGCCCACAGTTTACCAAAACCCTAGCTCCACTATGACTTCAATGTTGATTGTTATTTCATAATGTCATGATGATGTAGACTAACTCATCATGTTTAACACATGATCAAATGGTTTCCAAACCCCAATCCTTCATTCATCAAATAAAATCATAATAATGTGATCACCTAAGGATATAATCAATAACTTAGGGTTAAGGTCAAAATGATCAGAAAATAATTTATAATGTAACCAGACCAATGTCAAAACCTAAAAATAATCTTAGACCCCCATGGCAAACTTTAACATTAACAGAAATACAAATTTCAAAATAAGGATAAGTGTATAGTAATGTGTGGCATATGAAAATTATATTAAATACACTTTAAAACCTTATGACAAACAAGATAATATAAATAATTTAGAAGTGATAAAGATTTATTAGGTCTCCTATATGAACTAAACAGTAACAGTTATCACACCATGTAGTAGCTTGTTTGAATTAATAATCATAAATTCATTTGATTTTAGACATGCATGAGTGATAAGTGGAAATGCAAATAGGAGCTACCAACTTCTGTAATTATAGTTTTCAAGATGATTAAAAGAAATGAGGGTTTAAGATCATGAGAATAAAATGCTAATGCTAATCCTTGTGAATCGATGAATCAATTAAACTTCTATCGGGAGTGCCTTAAGAATCAAAGATTCTTAGGGCACTCCTAGAGTATCCATGATGAGTGTTGATCCAGGTGAAAATATCAAATGTCGATTAAAGATTACCTATTTGAAATTATTTGTGTTCAAAATGCTCCGAAGGGTGTTGCTTGCCAACAACTTGTTAGGGACTCAATGAAGGCATTGAGTGTAGGCATCTTCCTTCCAGGGGTTGTGAGCTTCCCCATGCGGAATGTAGAGACAAAAACTGAATAATCAGCTCCAAGTTTAGAGAGTATGGCGAGGATGAGCTGATCATCCACCTTCTCCACTTTGCATTGCTTCAAGAGTAAGACAGTGTGCTTGAACTTTGTGAAAAAATCATTCATGGTCTCGAAATTGGAAGGCTAGAGAGACATCAATTCGTTTTCGAGCTGGTAAACTCTCAAATCATCCTGCTTTCCATATAGGGTTTCCAATTTGTCCCAAATTTCCTTTGGAGTCTTCAATCCCGCAAGGTGGAAAAGGAGATCCCAGGAAATAGAGAGGCACAAGAATCCGAATGCTTCATCCTTCTTGTTTAAGAATCATGATTTTTCTATTGCAGAACCAGGCTCATCTTCAATGTCCATGGTGACTCTATAGAGTCCTTTGGAGCATAGTTGAATCTCTATGTCTCCTTTCCATGAGTGGAAATTGTATGGGGTCAAAATATCTACTGAGGAGGCCATCTAGATCTACTGGAGCGAATGCTTCACCTGTAGAAAACCTGAAAATCACAACAGAAAGGACAATGTAAGGTCGGACAGCCTGCACATTTTAGGCTTTCATCACACCCAACATAGTCAATCAAGAAAGCTTGATCAACAAGTTCTTTACTTGGGGTATGAAGTGGTAAGCCTTGGCTTCTGGTGCAGTGCTGGATTTTTGAGTTGTTGCTCAATTTTCATGCAAAAGTCTGTCAAAAAGCTTGTTTTTGAGAGATAGAGCTTCGTCCCGCCGTGAGATCTGATACCATATTAATCTTGCACAGTGATCTAGGGACTAAACATAAGTCTCATCAAAGATTAATTAACAAATAACTCATGAAATGGTGTAATCAAGCTACAGAATGAGTAGCCGCTTTGTATATTCAATAAAGAATGAATAATTACATTACAATGTCATGCTACAAGCATGAATGAGAAGCAATTCGAATTCCTAAGGAGGTCATTTGAATTGAATGAGTGAGTCTAGCTTAATTGAATGTAAGCCACAGTCAACACTCAAGTTAACCACTAATCAAAACCCTAATTGAATCAATTGAACCCTAACTGAAGTCGAAGTGCAATAAATGACTGAGTCTCAATTGAAAGAGATTAGACACATGTCACATCAATCCAACCATCAAGTGGTAGTGCTTAAATGACTCCAATGAACCCCGATGAGGTTAACTAGAGTGTAACTGAACATCAGAAGTGGTTGAAGGCGCCCCTATTGACTCCATTTCATTAAATAATCAATTTAATGAAGGGAGGCCCCTTCATTGCCCTGTTTAACTGATTGTAACCATTAGTTAGCAATTAGGTGCATTAATATCACTCAGATCACCCCCGAAGTGCTCCAGTTAGCCTCCCTGAATGTAGGAGAAGGATAAGTTAGCCTCCTTGACTGAAGGTAGGCATGGATGTGATCTAACTGATGACATTTAATGCTCCACTGATGTTAATTAAGCCAATAATACTTAGGATAGTGGTTTAACTAGGCCAAATTGACCAAAAGAGTGTGTAAGGTGGTAAATGTCTCCAACAATAGGAGCAAATGTCTCATCATGGGTGTGTGCAAGCTGATGAGGGTCTCTTTTGACGCGTTAGATGCAATAGAAAACAGAAAAAATAGGCATCCATCAACTTGCATGGATATTTTGAGACACTTACACAATGAATCTTGCGATGAGTAAAAAACAAGAAATGTAGAAAATTGAATGACGTTTCCAAATATATAGTTTTTTTATATTGAAAATGTTGTTAACTATCTAAAGTTAGATATTTTTTAATGGGCACTTTTTATTTTCGGGACAAATTATAAGGTATATGTTTTTGTGGGTGCAACCTATGAGTGACTAAATGATGGAATAAACTTACGAAAATCGGTATACATATAGAGAACATATAGTACTAGTGCACGACTATTTTTCCAATAATAAAAAGAATATTTTAAATTTTTTTTTAATTATCTAAGAGATCAAACCTCAAAAATGGTACGTCAATTGTGGGTGCGGCGTTTGAATGTCTTAATGCAATTATTTGGAAGTGGGTTTTTTATAGCATGTAGAGGTCGGTGTTATTTAGTGCACCATACATTTTTTTTTAAATGGTGAGAAATGAAAGAGATATGGATGAAACACTAATAGTGTGTTTTTTGAGTTGAGGAGTAATGACAGAAGATAAATAAGAAAAAAATAGAAAAAATTATGTATTCTTGTTAAAAATTACATATTTGGAATCTGCCAAAAAAAACATATCTGTTTCTAAAATCTCATAAAAAATGGAGGTGTGTAGTATACTTAGACGAACGGCTAAACACGAGCATATTGAAAATTTGGATATAATGTTGAATTAGCCATGGTTTATCATACTCCAAGGCATAGGCATGTTGAATCTGAACCAAAGTCCAAAGCAGACATATAGGCATAAGAATTCCATGCAAGCATGGGTGGAGGCTCGGCCTGATCATTTGGAGGGAATACATTTTTGAATTTAAACAAATCGTGTGCTCGTTATAATGAACAATAATGCGTTCGCATTGATAAAAACAGGAGCACGTTTTTATGAATCACAAGGCACACGTGTTTTAAACTACTACAATGAGTTTGGTTTTGTAAGTTATACCAATACTAAAATTATTTTATGTCCCCCCCCTCGCTCCCCTCTTCCCCCTAACTCTTACTAACCCCTCCTCCTCCTCTCCCTAC
>LPNX010650680.1:74673-115710 GCA_001517045.1 Pseudotsuga menziesii
CACACATCCCTATGTCTCCCTTCTGACACACACACACAAACATTCCTATGTCTCCCCTTACCACTAGCACCCCCTAACCTATCTCGGTGACACACACACACACACATCCCTATGTCTCCCCTTACCACTAGCACCCCCTAACCTATCTCTCTGGCACACACACACAAATCCCTATTTCAGACCTTACCACTAGCACCCCCTAACCTATCTCTTTGACACATACACACACACATCCATATGTCTCCCATTACCACTAACACCCCCTAATCTCTCTCTCTCTCTCTCTCTCACACACACACACACATCCCCATGTATCCCCTTATTACTAACACCCCTTAGCCTATCTTTTTCTCACACACACATCCCTTGATTTGTAAAAAAATATAGTTAGGTTGAAGAGAGGGGGGGTGTTAAGGCGCAAAGACTAAGGGAGTGCTTGTTAATTCCCCCTAAAACTTGAATGATCCCTTAGCCCTGCAACTAACTTCTTAAATGCTCCAAAATTCTATTAGTGTCACATGCCCCAAATTTGCAAAACATTTTCAAGTGTTGAGGAACCTTATGTTATATTTTATGTTAAATTTTGTAATTATTGATTACGTGGGGTAAAGGATAATTTAATTTAATTGCAAAATATTTTATTAATAAATAAATGAAATATGAGACAATAGTTTAGGGAAGCTGTTAAATGAGGGTTTTACTGGTCACTTGGTGGAGGAGGCTAGGTTGAGAGCAAATTGACATGTGGCAGCATCCTCAAACTACTTCTAGCTGTTGCATGTGGAAACTTCCCTATTTTTGTGGTCATGATTCCCCAAGAAAGTGGAACAAGAGCACATGGCTCATTAAGTAAAAACTAACCCAAAAGACCTAGGCATGTGAATAAAACTTCCCATTGAAGACAACTGAGGGGATCATTTTGGATTTGTGATCATTCTGAGTGAATGAAGTGCACATGATAAATTCGATGGAGGGGACTAGCTGAAGTAAGTTTGAGTGGACAAGTGCTGAAGACCTAAACTAGTGCAACTATTCTAAGCTGAGTTCATACTATTGTAAGCAGAACTGAGTTACTGCTGAACATTCAGTGGAGTTGCAGAGGATTTCTAGACTACATCTCTCACCCAGTACTTCTAGTAGGTGGACCAGGAGACAAGCTCGAGGGTCATGAGAATTGCAGCCTAGCTCTTCTCCAAGAGTTGGTTGGGAGGAACAGCTTCCTTAAGGAAGCTGTTGTTACCTCATCTATATTTCCAGGTTTTGCTTAGTTCAGTCTTTTAAATTATTTACTGTACCTGGAAAGTTTAAGAGTTTTCAATATTATAGTATATTTTGTTTTATTTCTATTAGGGATAAATAGGAGAATTATATATGCTGTGAAAGTTAGTAACTAGCTAGATTAGGGTAAATTAGTAGAGAAATTTCTCAGTTAATTGATAGATAGAAAGAAAATACCTAAGCTGTATTTTTCCACACCTTTTGCAAGGCCGTACTCTAGTCCAGTAGGTTTGTTTATTTTTAAAAACAATGGATTCAGTAAATCGAGTATGCAGATGCAAATGTTTATTTTCTACAATATTTTTATATAAAATGTTATAGGTTTTTTGTTGTATTTGTAATACTTAAAATTACTTAAACAATTTAGATAAAAACAGAGGACATAGCCTATATATTACACACTGGTATGTGTAGTATTTTACACAGTGAAACCAGAAAGAAATTACATAATATAAACCTAATATGTATTCCTAAACAGATAATATTGAAAACAACAAATTATCTAGATTTACTTAGCAGAACAGTAAACTAGGTTAAATATTTACCCAGTTAGCTCGCCTATGTGAAAATGCAAACTAGGGTTAACTAAAACAAACTAATAGCTGTGTAAACTTTGAAGAAGATTAAGGGTTTGCAAAAGATCTGTTTTTTTCATAACAACATAAATTCACAATTTATAATATCAAAACCTAGTAGTATATTCTAGAAAGTACAGAAAATAAGTACTTTTGTTTAAATCAAGTTCATTTCTCTATTTTAATTCCAGAATTCATCTTTGAATTAACAATAAGTTACTATTGAAGCATTCCAATATCAAAGATTTTTAATTTATAATTCTTTTAAAGAGGAAAACAAAATTAATTAATAATTTACTCAACCCTAAACCATCGAAAGGTATATAAAAATAAAAATAGATAACATAAAAACAATATACAAATATAAACCAAACAGAGATACTATTAATTCAGTTTCAAGCTGTAATAATTCTTATAAAAAACAAAACTGAACAGACTTAGTCTCGGCTTGCAGCCTTTACATCACCAGTCAAGGCTTAAAATCCTGAATAAAAGTATTTTAATTTTAAACAGAGTTCACTAAAACAAAACATATGTTTTGGCTATCCCTTCTAAAAAGAAGTTTTACAAGAACAACCATTAGGCTTTTTAAAACCCTAAACAAATCCTTGGGCTTGTTCAAATAAAAATTTATAGATTTAAACTTATATCAAATAACATCACTCTAATTCAACCAAGGCCGACAAGGATTTAAAAAAAAATATCAATTCTTAAAGTCACGGCTATGAAACCCTGTAACCTTTCTTTCCAAAAAATCCACTAAGTCTTGAAAACAAAACATAGCATCTAAAACAGCCACGGCCAAATCAATAACCATCATTCACCCAGCATAGCCTTTCTAAAAATGCCTTACATCAAGTACAGAAGAACCCCAGGTGAAACTGAGGCTTACTAGGGTGGATGCCTTCATGGAGCTTGTTGGTGGAGTTCTTTGGAACCAAGCTCAGGTCTTGAGATCCTGCACAGAACAAACCCCAGTATGTTAGATATACATAATTCATAACATAATAATTCTAAATTTGTGCAAAAAGACTTTAAAACAACTTTGTTCTTACCCTTTAGAGTTGTGCAACTGTGTGGACGTGGAAAGCCAACCTGAGCCTCCTTTGGTTATGTCCACAAGCTGAAATGGAGCACTGCAAAAAGGATTTTTTACAGATTGCAATGTTCAAGTATAGATCCCAAGCCACAACGAGATAAGATTCAAACCCTCGATACAAAAACCAGCAGTAAACAAGAACCTAGCTCACTTTATTCAAGGACTCCCTTCACTCTGGTTATGGTCAAAAGCACTCAGATTACTAAACTCACTCAGAAAAACAACGGCAAAGACACCCAACCTCCAAATACTCTTTTCAATAGTCAAAACCTCTGCACAATAGCAGCAAGCTTCATGCTCTTCTCTACTACACCAGATCATGAAAAACAAACTTGCAGAGGAGCTAGATATGGCTCACGAAGGCCCGTGTGCAAATGATGGAAGGTTTGACAACAAGCTTGGCGGCCTTGAGCTCGCAGCTCGATCACTCCACTGCAGAGACAAACAGAATGTGATTTTAGGGTTAAGATAGGCCTTTTACATTGCCTCCAAGTCAACTAAATCCTAAGCTTCGACCACCAACCAAGTGTCCTCCGAAATTATTTGCAATTATGGGTTTTCAAGCTATAGTTTTAAAGTCTCGTTTTTAACCTGCACAATCATTTTGTTTCACAAGTCAAAACCCTATGATATCTTTGCATAGTATCATTATTTCCTTGTTTTATAACCATAGACTTTGTATTTGAAAGGTGTTCATTTACACTAGGGTTCCTATGCATAACTTTAACTTTAACTTTTACATATCTAGGTCCTCCTCATTTTTACATAGTATTTACTATTGGTGTTAGTAAAATACAAACAATGAAGGATTAACTAACTTTCTATAGGAATACTTAACTATAAAAGATCTTTATGCTAGGTTATAGTATAAGCATAGCTTTTAATTTTCAAATATATGCTTTATCAACAAAAACTCATATAAAATGAGATTTCCAACACAAGAAAATCAAATATAAATACTTGGTTAAGGAGGATCGTTAGAATAGAATAATTAAAGTCTTGGAAAGAACTTGAGTAAATATAAATAGTACTTATACTCAACGTTATTGATAAATGTGAAGTTTGATCAAAAGTAAATTTAACATATCCTCCAACTTTTAGACCTCTAAGGTTACTATGGTCTTTTTGACAGCAGTAGATATGTTTATAAAATGCTCATCTAAGCTTAAATACAGGTCTATAGCTGAAAACACAAAGAGGAAGGTCATTTTAACAAGTACTATAGAAGTAAACATAACTGAACTAAACCCAACCATTTACTTTAATGTTTTACAAACATTTATGCATATTTCGAAACAATAAAAATATCAACAATACCTCTTACGGGATCAAGCGACGAAAACAAAAAAAATTAACTAGCATTTATCCTATGCTAGTTGAGGAATTTTTCTCAAATTGGATTTGTTGGTAACCAAACTGCTTAGCTGTTTAGAACATGTAAAAGAAGCATCACTTCACTGTGTTAGCTGTAAGCTAAGTAAGCCTCGATCTCAACTAAGGTATCTTCCTATTTGTTAAGACAATAAAAACACACTTAGTACCAGGTTCAAATATAGTTTCTTCCTCTAAACATAACTGCTAAATTTAACATCGTATCATGGTACTATCAAGGTAAACAAATAAATCATTTAGAACCATAAATATTAATGTTAGATTCTAATACTACTATTTGAAGTAACCACTAACAGTTATTGTTCCTTAGGTAGTGACAACTTTGAACATTTTATGTTACACGAAAATTTTTAAATTTTTACGAATTTTTTTGGGTTATTACAATTAGAGTAAAACACGCACTCATTTTATGTGTCCAAAATGCGCCCCCATTTTAGTTAACAATAATGCGTGCACGTTTATTCTCAATATAAACAATAATAGTCCCTGTCCGAGAAACACTCTAACACATTTCACACAGGTTTGACAGTTCGTGCGCAATTTCAGGTTACAGACAGTGCGTGAACATTCTCTTCTTCACCATATTATCACACTTTTTTTTTTGACATCAAGCATCTCCACCACAAGTTTCTAAGTATTGCTTGGAGCATGGTATACATTGAGGATCCAGATATAAAGAATTGATTGAGCAAGAAAGAATCCATTAATTGAGCAAGGAGCAGCATAGAGCATCTCCACCATTGTTTTTCTTGCAATTGAGGAGCTAGCAAAGGCAACATTAACTTGGTCATTGTGGTGGAGTGCGTAGACACAATTGAGCAAGAAACACAAGAAACAAACCAAGCTTGGGAAATTTCCCATTGAGGAGCACCATAGAGCATCTCCACCATTGTTTTTCTTACGATTGAGGAGGTAGAAAAGGCAACATTAACTTGGTCATTGTGGTGGAGTATGTAGACACAATTGAGCAAGAAACAAACCAATCTTGGGGAATTTCTCATTGAGGAGCACCATAGAGCATCTCTACCATTGTTTTCTTGCAATTGAGGAGATAGCAAAGGAAACATTCTTCCCAACCTTCCCCCTAACTTGAGTATCTAGACACATTTGAGCAAGAAAGAAACCAAGCTTGGGTATTCTCCCATTGAAGAGTACCATTGAGGAGGTAGCAAAGGAAACCATATATATCATTGATCATTGTGGTGATGGGAAACTCATGCAATTGAGCAATAAAATCAGTAAGGAAGAGGATACCCGATGAAATCCTTGAAGAAATTAGAGAGAAGAAAAGAAATGACATGACCAATCGAAGATGCTCTATGGACACTCGACCAATTCTGGTTGTTGAGGATGCCACAGTTCTTCCTACCAATCCACATCAAGAAAGACAAAAGCATTCACTTGAGGGGCCTTTGGTCTCCATATCAGTAGAAGAATGAGCGCTGCATGGCACTAATCAAGGAGTAAAACTTAGGTGCACATCAAGGCCACCTGAAACCTTTGCATATTTAATTGAATGTGGGTATACAAGTGACGAAGTTAGAGAGACATTGAATGCCAAACGTATGCTCGAAGAAGACAATATTGTTCACAACACCCAAGAGGATTTCAAATTGCCACTATCCGATCGTTAGGAAGACACGGAAGTACATGAAGCTCATGTTCAAATGCCAGACCGACTGGGTGATATGGTACACGGTGCATTTCCAACCTCCCTACCTCCATTAGAAACTTCACACCGAAGAATTCCAAAATGTATACATATCGATGAAAGCCTCATTGGTTCTCTTGAAGGTACGTTGTCTAAACGTAGTATTGCATATCAAGCTCAACAGATACTTGTCAACTATTTTGATTCTAAATGTGATGGAGATAAATGTAGATTATTTATATCGTTGTTAAAATCTAGGTCTATGACTGTTGTTAGGAAAAAATTAAGGATAAAGATGATAAATAGTTTTGAACCAAGTTCTCATGTTGTCAGAAGTTTGGTAAATGCATTTAGTACTATTGGAAATAAATTTTGTTCAAAGGATCGCAATACAACCCGTCTTGTGTTGTCACAATCAATCGTGAATAAAAGCACTAGGTCCTTTCGCCTTCTTAAGCCTACATCCAAACTTGTAGGATTGGATATCAAAGTACTCCGTAGGTATAGTTCTAGAAGAGAACAACTTGACTCTGGTGAAACAGATGTCTGGTCCTTCATTGGCAAGTTGCCACGCTTCGATATGAAGCTCATTGATGCGTTAAAGGGACTAGTGCAGGAGTTTTGGCGTGACAATAGTAGACCTTCATCCAACCAAAAAGATGTACTAAAATTGAGAAGGGTTTCAAGGGATCATGAGCCCCACATTAAACATTTTTTTGACATGACACAAACATAATTATATGAGAGATTTAGGCATGAACATAATGAACTTAACTTGGGACAAAGATCCTTCGAGAAATGCAAACCATGGTATGTTAAAATAAACACAACTCATAACACATGTTGTTGTCAATATCACATTGAGTACGGTTATTATTATGACACATATATACATATATTGCATGTTTTGCATAACACTCTTATGTAGGAATGCTCAACTACATTGCCACTGACATCATCTAGAGATTTTATCCATAGCATCTTGTGTAGAAGGACAGAAGGTTGCACATTTTATCGAAGGCCTTGCGTAGATGGGACATGCCCAAGGTGTGGTGGAATGTCATTTTTGGACAAATGCATACATGTCACCGATGAGCATGAACTTGGGAGACATGACGTGAACTTGTAGTCATTCAAATATGTCACGTATGATATTGGTGGAGCGAATGAAAGAAAAAAAATACAATTGGTCACCTCTCACGTTAGTAACGAGTTCCTGAATAGAATTTTTTCTTTCATCTATTGCTACTTCATATATGTAACAACCTATTGATCTGTACATCTTTATTGTTGATCTACCAGGTACTGGTATGCAACTTCATGGAGGAATTCTTTGAAAAGACACAATAGTATGTAAAGCATGTACATGTGGCTCATTGGAAAGATGAGTAGTTTAGAGCGTGCAGGGATACATTTCCTATTGTAACTATATTATCAGTGGTTGATTTTGCGAAAAACTACACTCTTCAACCACAGAACGAGATTCAAAGTCAATATTATCACTCAGACTAGGTCAAAATAATCGTCCATATCACCTATAGACATGGGGTAGATAGTACTGAAGAGAAAAGGGTTATATTGAAGGAGTATCACTTTTACATAAGTGATGACATGTGTCATGACTTGGATTTTGTACAACACAACTTTCAATTTTTCTACAAACACTTGGAGGATAACAATATACAGATGGAACAACATTGGATTTTGTCTGATGGTTGTGCAGGGAAATTCAAAAATTCTCATGTCTTCCAATGGTTGTGTATTCTCCACAAGAGGCACAAGATGCCACATATTTGGAACTATTTTTGAGACCGGACACGGAAAAGGGGAACATGATGGAGCAGGTGCATGCATCAAGACTGCATTACATAGGCAAGAGATGAAATACACAACTATTTTGCTCATCCAAGATGCAAAGACAATTATTGCATGGTGTTCTTCAGTGATGGGGCAGAGTGCTAGAAGGAAAGAAGACCAATCATCTAAAAAAACACATGTACATAGATATTTTTGGGAGGTGGTCGATGTAGATCGATCACACCTATATGAGTGCAAGACCGTCCAAGGAACTTGTGCATTCCATTTAGTTAGGACATCATACAATGCTATAGTTGAAATATGGACAAGGAAAATATCTTGTTTTTGTTATCCATGTAGCAGTGGTCAATGGGACAACTGTGAATCCACAGATTGGGTTGACAGCTGGGATCGTGTATCATTCCCCATTGGTCGACAAATAACTGCATAATTATCCCAGTTGGAGGAGGGCCAGTCGAGTATTCCACATGACTATGACCACATTTCAGGTCTCATACAACCAGGTTCGACTATCATGTTGATATCTTTGAAATGTTTAATGACTAGTTGTGTTTAGTTAGCTGACTCCTACTTCTGTACTTTCTTTTATGCAGGGCACATATACGTAGTGGTTGCCCCAAGAGATAATGAATGGCAAACTGACTACTGGTTGGCATGTTGCTTGGATGGGAAGCAGACCCTCATTGTCTCATTAAGCGACTCCGAGGGAAATGATTTTCCAATTGGGTCGATGCTTATCAAAGGAGAATATTTGACACAGGTTTCCCACGCATGAAAGAAAAAAGGTTATGTATTTGAAGATTATAGACCAGGTTAAATTGTATACGATTATACAAACTTAGTTATTGTCACAAAAATCCAGCTACAAATAATTCCAAACAAGAAATCATCAAAGTCACGATACTTGTTTCCTTACTTCGAGCACGAGAGGCTAAAGGATACCGTTTCTATTAGAGGTGATCCCGATGGTATAGTGGAATGACCATAGGTAGGTATTCAGGTATGTGGTAGTCAGATATTTTGGTTTCATGGTCTCATTGATTATTTACAGTTTGATAGATTGATCATGATCTGAATTTATGCAGGAATGCAACAGAATACACAAATAACCATAGAAACAAATATGCAGCGGAAATAACAGTTCATTTCATTAATCAATAATTGAAACTTGTTTACATACATAATGAAAATAAACTAGCTAGAGTGCTGGTAGCTTATCTCTGAGAAGAGATGTGGCGGCTACATGCCTCTGAACTCTGTGTTACAATGAAGCTCAAAGGCCTATATATTATTGAGAAACAATGGAGACCCTACACATCCAAAAACCTAATCCTAGGAGGTGAAACGCCTTAATGTGGGCCTCGTTGGGTAACTTGGTACATCAATTTCCCGGGGTCGTAACTTTAGCATACTGCCTCCTTTTGACGCGCATGATAAATCGCTAGAAATATCTGTTTAAGGACTACATCCATAAACATCAAATAACAAGTTCGGAATAGACTCATAATTGCCTAACCATTCGATGCCAAAAAAACGTCGTTTAGGGCCTCAAAACAGCTCTGGAAGTTTAGGACCCGAAAACTGCCAAAAATAGTAAATTGTGCTACAAATAAGGAAACTAGAAAACTGAAAGAAACAATGGTGGGGGTCCAAGAGGAATAGGTGGGTGGCCACCAATATCCTCCTGGATAATTCCTCCCCCCTTAGGAAGCAATGGTCCCCATTGCATTGAGTTCCTCCATGAGATGAGGAATCTTCTGTTGAACTTGGTCCCTAGTGAGCCACTTTCCCTGGTGAAGGAATTGGCCTACTTTGACAACTCGATATAGCTATATATTCTGCTGGTGGGTGTTCTTGATCTGTGTGTCCATAATCCGATCAGTTGTGGCTTGTTCCATGCAATTGGGGTTTAACTCTGTTGGTGTGAGTTGTTCTACCACGTCTGATGTGTCCAGTAGAGGTGGAAAGTAGGGCCGAAGGCGGTCCACATTGAACACTGGGTGCAGACCAAGGAATGGTGGAATACTAAGCTCGAAGTCATTGTCCCCAATAGCCTTGGTGATGGTGTATGGCCCATATTGAAGCGAGCGAACCTTGCGGTGCGGTCCAGCGAGGCGCTCCTTCTGCAAATGTAGCCACACTTTGTCGCCCGCCTGGAAGTTGTGTTGCACCCAATGCTGATCATGTCGATGCTTGTACTTAGCATTGGATCTGTCCAATATGTCATGAACCTGTTGGCAAATGTGTTGAATGCGCTCAATGAGTTTGTTTGCCTTGGAAACTTCAAACTGGATATGAGCTGAATCAACCTAAGTAGCTGCAAATCGCATGGCTACGTCAATGGGACATAGTGGCTGGAATCCCAAGCCCACCTGAAAGGGGCTATGGTTGGTTGAGCTGTGGAGGGCCCGGTTATAGCTGTGTTGTACATAGGGGAGGATCTCATCCCATGTGCATGGATTCTTTCAGTTGTACATGCACAAAATGTGTACGATCATCCTGTTGACGACCTTTGTCTGGCCATTAGTCTAGGGATGGAAAGCTGTGGAATTTGTGAGCTTGGTGTCTAGCATTGCCCATAGGCTATACCAGACTGTACTAAGGAAACTGTTGTCCTGGTCTGAGATTATAGACTGTGGGATCCCAAAGTTTACCCACACTCATTCAAAGAAGAGTTTAGCAGTGGCTTCTGCTGTGATATTCTTCTTGCAGGACACCATTATGGCCATCTTTGAGAATCCGTCAACGACCACAAACACACAGTCATTGTCGTGCTTAGTAGAAGGAAGGCCTGACATGTAATCCATGGAGATGGATTCCCAAGGTCGACTAGGGGTAGGCAACGGAGTATAGAGGCCTTGCTTCTTGATGGATGGTTTGGCAATGGCACAGGATCAGATGTACTTCCCGACATCCTGTCGAAGTTTCGGCCAATAGAAATACTTCTGCAGTACTGCCACTATTTTCTCGACCCCAAAATTCCCAGTGACCCGACTGTAGTGTGCTTCCCAAATCATCTTGGCATGCTCACTTGAAGGAACACAAAGGTGTACCATGTGACACAATAGTACATCCTAGAGGTGAAATTTTGGAACTTGGTTTCCCTCCAAGAGCATCTGGTATGTGTGGTTGAATTCTGGATCACTCTTATAGAGAAGCGGCCAATCAGAAGTCTTGTGCCCACAAGAGTTGAGCATAGTTGTTATTGCCACGATCAGTGGTCAGTTGAGGCAGTCTGCAACATTATTAGTGCTTCCTTTCTTGTACTTAATGTTCAAATGAAACTGTTGTAGATATGTGGACCACTTATGATGGCGATCGTTCTGTAACTTCCCTTGTGTCTGCATGAGCTGCATGGGTCGGTGGTCTATGTGGATGATCGTTTCCTTCCCCAAAATGTAATGCTTCCATTGTCGACAAGACTGTACAATGGAATACATCTCTTTGGCATAAGTGGGATATTTGCGGATAGTGTCGGACAATGTCTCACTGTGATATGCCATTAGATGCCCTTGTTGAGTAAGGACTGCCCCAATAGCATAGTCAAAGGCATCTGTCTCGATCTCAAATGGTTGTTGCAAGTCTGGTAATGTGAGCATTGGGGCACAACATAGGCGATGTTTCAATTCTGCAAATGCCTTCTGCTAAGTTTCCAACCAAGATAATTTTGCTTTTTCTCCTCCCTTAGTGACTTAACTCAAGGGCCAAGTGATATGAGAGAATCCCAACACAAACCTGGGGTAGAAATTAGCAAGGCCCAGAAAGCCACGAAGCTCTGTTAGAGTAGTTGGGGTTAGCTAATCCCGAATGACTTGGATCTTGGTTGGATCCACATGTACCCCACAGTCAGAAATAATGTATCCCAGATACTGAACCCGGGTCATGCCAAAAGTACACTTGTCCAAATTGGCACACAACTTGTGCTGCCGCAATGTTTGGAGGACCTGTCGAATGTGGTGGAGGTGCTCTTCCCAAGTCTGGCTGAAGATCAGGATGTCATCCAAGTACACTACTACAAATGAGTTGGTGAATGGCTGCAATATGTTTTCCATTAGTCTCATGAAGGTTGCAAGAGCATTCGTCAGCCTGAAAGGCATGACCAACCATTCGAAAAGGCCCTCCTTGGATTTGAAGGCAGTCTTCCACACATCGGTCGGTTCGATCGATACCTGGTGATACCCAGACTTTAAGTCAATCTTGCTAAAATATTTTGCCCCTTTAAGCGGGTCCAGGAGGTCATCAATCCATGGGATCGGGTACCTATTCCAGATAGTGATCTTGTTCAGTGCCCAATAGTGAATACAGAGTCTCCAAGTCCCATCCTTTTTCTGTACCAACACGATTGGGCTCCCACAGGGCGATGAACTTGGCCGGATGTGACCCTTATACAGTAGCTCCTAAATTTGCCTCTTGATTTCATCATTCTCTAGGATAGGGCAACGATAGATTGGTTCATTGGGCAGCAACGCACCTGGGGTCAGATCGATGGGGTGCTTGACCTGACAGTGGAGAGGCACTCTGGTGGGTGAGGTGAATATGTCCGAGTACTCCTCCATGACCTTGTCCATTTTTTGTTGTCATGCGAAGGGGCCTTATCTGGAGTTTGTGGCCATGATCTTCTTCTTGCCCTAAGGGCATATCATCAAGAAAACAAACTTCCTGGTTTTGGAAATGATCTTACTGCATTGTTTTGCAGTAACCAAAGAGATAACGACATGGGGTCTTACCTCTGGTATTCTGTACAAATTATTTCCCAACGTAATAATAATAGCGCGAGGCTGGGACTCATACACAGCATGTCATTTCCATAAGTATGGTTGACCTAATAATACATCACAAACATCAAGAGGAGCAATGTCACATAATACCTCATCGGTGAAGGGCTTGATGCTATAGGAAAGGTGGCACTGTTGGCTGACGCGGAGATCTTGTCCTTGGTGAAGCCACCTGATGGTGTACACCTGCGGGTGTGCTGTGGTCGGCAAACCCAACCGCTTCATGACCTCTGCTGAAATCAGGTTCTTTTGGCTCCCACTGTCGATAATGAACTGTAGCGGGGAACCCTTTACCCACATCTGGGAGTGGAAAAGACGCTCCTCCTCGTCTGAATCTTCTGGTTCTTCCTTTTGGATCTTCGTGGTGGCAACGGTGGCATTGGGCTCTGCATCGATAATCTTCTTCCCTCTTCTCGGGTTCTAATTCGGTGTCAAAGTATGCATATGATTCAAAATCCTTTATCTCGGCCACTAGTGACTGCTTAGCCTGACACTCACTTGTGTTGTGAGTGGGGCTCTTATGGAACTTGCACCACTTTCCTGCTTCCTTCTTCAGCTTTGTAGTGTTGTTCTTTGCTTGCAGCTTTGGAAATTTTTCTTGAGTCACCATGCCTTGGTTGTGTCCTTGGTTCTGCAGTTTGGGGGCACCTTTCCTTTGCTTCTGATTTGCAGATCCAAAGTCTCACTTTTTCTGTTTGAATTTTTGCTCAATTTTGGCAGCATACTGATATGTTGTACCAAGCGAGGAGATGTCGAGGAACTCCATTTCCTCTTGAATGTATCTATGCAGAAAACTGCGGTAGTTCGGTACCAAATGTTTCTTTGAATCTTTGGTACCCAACTTGGTGCGTAGGGTATGGAACAGATTCGTCAGCTCATGCACATCTTGATCTCTTTGCTACTGCAGCATAGTCCATTAGATGTACTTGTCCTCATAGCTCCCCACCGGATAATATTGTCCCTTTATGGCATCTCAGAAAGAATTCCAAGTGGGTACGGCTAAGAAAAGAGAGGGTTCCTCCTCATCCTTTCTCTCACAGTAGGTTTCCCACCAGTCCTTGACATGGGGGGTGGCTTTAGGTAGAGAAAAAGTAATCTTTTCCTGGTCAGAAAAGTCATGAACCGAGAAATATCCTTCTAATAGATTCGACCATTTATCTACAGTGCATGCATCTATTCGACCATCAAATATGGGAATTTCAAAGTTTACTTGTACCTTAAAAGGGGTTGCACCTCCAGAGTGGCTGCTAGATGCAGATGCGCTGCCAGTGGGAAGTCGTTGAAGGATCTGGGTGAAGTTATCCATCACCGCATTCCTTTGTTTTTCAAGGGCCTCCTAGAGCAACATTTTGATAGGATCTTCTATGCCCTCGTCTTTCTTTTCGTCCCCCATGGGTGGCCATTGGGATTTGTGAGGCTGATCTTGCAAAGGTTCAACCAGATCGAGCCCTAACTCTTTATACCCCGCCCTTGTTGGGGACATGAAAAGAAGGATCGAGAAAGAGAATATTGCTCTGATACCACTGATCCGGATTTATGCTGGAACACAACAGAATACACAAATAACCATAGAAACAAATATGCAGCAGAAATAACACTTCATTTCATTAATCAATAACTGAAACTTGTTTACATACAGAATGTAAATAAACTAGCTAGAGTGCTGGTAGCTTATCTCTGAGAATAGATGTGGCGGCTACATGCCTCTGAACTCTGTGTTACAATGAAGCTCAAAGGCCTATATATTATTGAGAAACAATGGAAACCCTACACATCCAAAATACTAACCCTAGGAGGTGAAACGCCTTAATGTGGGCCTCGTTGCGTAACTTGGTACATCAATTTCCTGGGGTCATAACTTTAGCATACTACCTCCCTTTGACACACATGATACATCATTAGAAAGATCTGTTTAAGGACTGCATCCATAGATAACAAGTATTCAGTCCAAAACAGACTCATATTTGCCTGACCATTCGATGCCAAAAAAACGTCGTTTAGGGCCTCAAAACGACTCCGGAAGTTTAAGACCTGAAAGCTGCCAAAAATAGTAAATTGTGCTACAATTAAGGAAACTGGAAAACTGAAAGAAACAATGGTGGGGGTCCAAGAGGAATAGGTGGGTGGCCACCAATATCCTTCTGGATCAGAGTGCTTGATAGATTGATAAATTCAATATACTTCTACAACTTGATAACTTGCACCTGAGCTTCATCATGGATTTGTTGTATTGTTTTGATACTTACATGTCTCATGCCTTATATCCCAAGACCATTATCTACCACTCTATCTGGGATATGTCTATTGCATTTGCCTTGAATCTCGAATTTGATCCTATCAGGACATCTCCTTGAATCTGATAATTATATCCTTAACTCCGATAATTTGTTTCTCCACGGGAGCTGTGACGTTTAGGAGTGGTAATCCTAGCCTAATAACCATTTCCAATACTAGCTTACAAACCCTATAGCCAATCCTATTAACTCAAGTTTGCACCGTAAACCATATTTTGCATTCTAAACCATAGAAACCATAGTTTTCTCAGTAAGGGAATTTCAAATTTTTGCACATCGGGGTGAAATTCGCATATTGCTCAATCATGAATGTGTGTCTAGCATTCCCACATGGAACCTGCCTAAGCATGCTTGCATGACCCATCGAAACCTCGTTTTGGTGCACCATTTCCATTCTATGCCCCAGTTAGGGATTCAACAAATGTCCCTGAAAGCCTATAGGAGGTGGGATTCAACATGCGATAGAATGATGTTCATTTCTCGGATCGATGAACCATCGAATCCATTGGATTCAGGACATCAGGATAGTGATAGGGGTGGCCCTCTACTCTGGGTCCATGGAAAAGGGATTTTTTTTTGGTCAATTTTGGAAACTAGGGTTTTGCTCAGTAAGTGAATGTCCAATTTTTGCACATATGGGTCAACTTGGAAAATTCCTCGACCATGAATGTGTGGCTAGAATTCCCACATGGAACCTGCCTAAACATGCTTGCATGACCCACCAGATTCCCATTTTGATGCACGGTTTCCATTCTATGTCCCGGGTAGGGATTCAACAGGTGTCCCTGAAAGCCTGTAGGAGGTGGGATTCAACGTACGATAGAATGATGGTCATTTCTCATATCAATGAACCGTCGACTCCATTGGATTTCAAACATCATGATAGTGCTACGGGAGGCTCTCTAATCTGGTTCCATGGACAATGGATCATTTTTTCAGTCAATTTTGGAAACTAGGGTTTTTCTCAGTAAGTGAATGTCCAATTTTTGCACATAGGGGTCAGCTTTGTAAATTCCTCGATCGTGAACGTGTGGCTAGCGTTCCCGCATGGAACTTGCCTAAACACAATTGCATGACCCATCGAAAGCTCGTTTTGATGCACGGTTTCCATTCTATGCCCCGGGTAGGGATTCAACAGGTGGCCTTGAAAGCCTGTAGGAGGTGGGATTCAACATGCGATAGAATGATGGTCATTGCTCGGATCGACAAACCGTCGGCTCTGTTGAATTCAGGACATCAAGATAGTGATACAGGAGGACCTCTGATCTAGTTCCATGGACAAGGGATCCATTTTTTGGTCAATTTTGGAAACTAGTGTTTTGCTCAGTAAGGGAATGTTAAATTTTTGCACATGGGGGTCAACTTCGCATATTTCTTGACCATGAACGTGTGGCTAGCATTCCCACATGGAACATGCCTAAACACACTTGCATGACCTACCAGAATCCTGTTTTGATGCACAGTTTCCATTCTATGCCCTAAGTAGGGATTCAACAGGTGTCCCTAAAAGTCTGTAGGAGGTGGGATTCAATGTGTGATAAAATTATTGTCGCTGCTTGGATCAACAAGTTGTTGACTCCGTTGGATTCAGGACATCGGGATAGTGCTAGGGGTGGCCCTCTACTCTAGGTTTGTGGACAAGGGATCATTTTTTTGGCCAATTTTGGAAACTAAGGTTTTGCTTAGTAAGTGAATGTCTGATTTTTGCACATAGGGATCAGCTTTGCAAATTCCTCGACCGTGAAGGTGTGGCTAGCATTCCCACATGGAACCTGCCTAAAAATTATTGCATGACCCATCGAAAGCCCATTTTGATGCATGGCTTCCATTCTATGCCCCGGGTAAGGATTCAATAGGTGTCCATGAAAGCCTGTAGGAGGTGGGATTCAATGTGCGATAAAATGATGGTCGTTGCTCGGATCGACGAACCGTTGACTCCGTTGGATTCAGGACATCGGGATAGTGCTAGGGTGGCCCTCTACTCTAGGTCCACATGTTAACAATGTTGAACAGTTGAGGGAGAAGTGTGATCGAGAAATGATAAAAGGATACATAAAATTGGCAAAGTTTGATGGTCTTGATTCCATTATTAAAATGTGCATTTTGCTTAATTCGTTACACAATCTAAAGGTGTAAATTTATGAGTGTGAAAATCTATGGTTTAAAATGGATCCGCTTGGAAAAGTTGCGCAAGAGATAAGTTGTGATGGAGAAGCGGAAGTGGTTAACGAGGCAGAAAAATCAACAGCTAAGGAATAAAGTGAATAAAATCTACGGCTGTGAGACAGTCTGCTGAGTAAAGATGCACACTTGAAAAAATGAGAAAGGCTAGCAAAATATGTAGAACCAATTTTGATCCAATGATTTAAACAAAAAGTGAAATATTATCAATGGTCATTATTCATTCTGGAGTACAAAGTTGTGAGATGATTAAAAAGGAAGAGTGGTAGCGGAATTTAAACCGCTTGCCACGTGGTGACTTTGGGTGAGTTCCGCGGAGGAAAGCGGTAAAGAAAAAACCACTTGGTAACGGCTCCGGAATAGTCCGTTGTATAAAAAGTGAAGTTGACCTAGGTAAAAGTCATTTCAATTGCACGCTATGGGTGAAAGAGAAGTGGTTTGTGCGCGAGTGAAAGAGAAGTGGATAGTGTGCCATCTTTTCTAAAGTCAACTTATACGTATCCACAGTTATAGGTAAGCCTTGAAACACTAAAACTTTGTTCAAAGAATTGTCACCATTGTTTATTATGGAGAAGGAACAGGGTTCAGGAGTATTATGCAGAGTATTGGATGAGAGAGAAGAGGTTGTTGTCGATAGGGAAAGGAATGTATGTGACCCTGTTCTATCAGTTGGTAGTGTACAGTTTCAAATGAGCATTTCTGGCAGTATAATTCGCAAGGGAATGATATTCTGAATGTCTGCGGTTCTTTCTCATATTATTTTGCTATTGAACAAACCCTACTTTTTCCTAAATTTGTCGAGTGGTGCACGAACAGTTATTCTTCCTCCGAAAGAGTCATTATGAGCCACACCACATCAAAAATACTTTGTAAAGTTGATGCAAAAGTTGTTCGCAGGATATTGAGTTTGCCTGATAATTTCCCTGATAGATGTGAGTCTTTGAATGAGCAGGTCTTAATCGAAATATATAAAAATTGTAGAACTGAATTCAGATGCCAATTTTTATCCAATATTCTGAAAGATGGTCAGTTGTTAGAAGGTCTTTTTCTGCCATACAATGTTAACATTTTCAAGAAGGAAGTACAGTTGGTCATGTTTTTGGTCAGTCAAATTCTGGGTTTGGACAATGATATTCATATCAGTGAAGTCATCTTAGGTTTCTTACTCAGTATAGGTTCAATTGACCCTAAGTCCCATTTAATCCATTGTTTTAACCTTGATGAGTATCTGGCTGAGGTTATCCATGCCGAGTTACTCGAATTCCCTAAATTCAGGTTCTTTAGATATCAGTCATATTTACTAAACATGTTGTTGTGTACTAATGTGTCAGAGTTGCAGTTCTTGTCCACCATTTTCTCTCCGGATATCCCAAATAAAATTAACATGTTTGAGTTTGTAAATACAATCATGGCCAAGATTTATAAATTGTTGTTTGATGATTTCTTACCAAGAGTGTTAGAAGAAATGAGACTTATGCTGCAGTCTTTCTCAAAAGACAAAATAGGAGATTGGTTCCTGTATAAACATTTTACTATTTTGAAAGTGTATGGGTTCACTGGGGAACCATACAGGTTACCTATTTTTCTGACTCCAATAATATTTGCACTTGAGTTTATGAGACAGAGGTTATGTGCAGAAGAAGAACATTTTTGGGCATTTAAAAATTCTTCCAATGTTAAATTTCCTCACAAAGTTGGTCTGTTTATTTTCAAAAATAAAAGTGCCTTGTTGGTCATAGAAAAGTTTTTATAAGTTATGAATTTTCAGAAAGAGCAAAGAATAAATTATGATCCACATCACATTATTTCTCAAAGGAAGCAGTTAAACAAAAATAAACCATTTGATCATCAAACTATTGAAGGCTTAGATAAAATAGCCAATTTGGACTATTTTGAAGAAAATTCAGAAGTTGATGAAGACAGGAGCAACAAATTGACTGCAGTGGCTCAAACGCCTGATAATCCCAGCATTTTGATTAAGAGGAGTATTTCTAAAATTGATGGCATGGATGTGGATGAAAATATTTCTCATAAAAAGATCAAATCTCACCCTCAAGGTGATCAAACTATTTCAGAAGAAATAGTTTCAGAGGATTCAAAGAATATGGTCTTCTTCCCGAAGGAGTCTGTACAGATGCATTAGTATTCCTTCAGAGAAGAGGGTAACGTAGAGCCCAGTTCCCATTTCAAATCCAGGACAAAGTTAGTATCAAGTTATGCTGGCAAACAAATGCAAACATCAGAGGAAACTAAAAATTTGCTTCCTCGAGTTAGAAATTTAATCAATCAAAAGACTTCATTGATTTCTACTTGAGACGCAGAGAGGAATACCCTGAAGTTCGTCGTGGTTAGTGACAAGAAAGTGTCTGAAATGGAGGTGAAGTTAGACAAAATCAGTGTCCTCGATAAGATACAACTCCATAAACAGACTGGAGATGTTATTTACTCTGATTTGTTACATGCTATTATGAAAATTAATAAATTACAGTCACTTGTAGATAAGATGGAGGTTCAATTGAAGCATGAAAGGGTGGAAAATAAAGCAAATTTGATTCAAATTAAAAATTTGCAGGGAGATTTTGTAAGCTTAGGAACCGTACCGGGTAATATGCTAGTGACCAAAAAGCTTCTAGAGGAGAAGGACAATACCATTCAAGTATTGAAGAAAAAGCTTAAAGTCCCTAATGCTGAACATGCTCAGTCCTCAGAATTATTTGCACTTCAGGAGGAAAAAGAGAAAATTTATCAAGAGATGATGGACTACAAAGGAAAGTCGTTGAAGCTGCAAGAAGAGAAACACAAGTGGGAAGTAGAAAAAGTCGAATTGATGACTCAAACTTCAAAGTTGAAAAAGGATCAGAATGACGAAAAAGAAATTATGGAAGAATTGATGAGTCAAACTCTTGTTGACACTAATTTACCCCTTGTAAATATTGAAAGACCATTAAATGAATTTTCTACAGATGATCTATTAGTTCCTATGTCACAGGTAAGTCTGAAAGAGGTGGAGATTAAAGAATTAAAAGAGGAAAATGTAAAAATCAAATCTGAATTGGCTAGGAGCATCGAGGAGAAGAATAAAACATAGAATGATAAAAGCCAATTGTAGAAAAAGTTCAGTGAGTTAAAGGAAAGAAGTACAAGAAGAGCTCCTCTACAAGGAGCTAAACATTTAATTTGGGATACATTGTCTGTGGAAATCACCAAGTTTAGGCATTATTTAAATTTTATTGATGATGAAAGTGCACTAGTCAATTTAGCTACTCAAAGATTGAGGTTGGCCAATGAGACCATGGAAAGGAATCCTTTGAATACTTCTCACAATGCTTTGAATTTCTTAAATTATTTAATATATCAGAATTTGCAGGACATCGAGATTAAGGACAGAGTAGAAATTGTGCTGTGGGCAAAGAAATTTATTAACAAACATCAAATCATGAAAGTGGTGCAGGATAAGGCAAATACAATGTCTTCGCAGATAAAGGATTTCATGCTTGCTTTTAAAGATCTATTTGATGATGGTATCCCTTCTTTTTGGGACGACGAAGGAAGGTTATTTTCCCAAAAGCAATATCACAGTTTATTAGTACAGAATCGCATGGACCATTCCAAGTTTGAATATTTAGTTAAAGGGTTAACATGAAAGATCATTGTAGAAAAAATGACAGAGGACTTTGAGATATTGGAGAAGTTTTTAATTATTAAGAAAGGATTGCCTACCGTGTCTTATGAAGCTTATGTGCATTTGGAGGTGTCCATTAGAGAGATGATAGAATACGACACCCCAAATGTGGAACAATGGAATATCGTGGAGAAATTCAGAAAGACCAGGTACATACTTCATTCGTGAAGACAGGTGTTGCATTTCGTGTAGCTGTTTGTTCGGGATACCTTGCAGTCACTAAGTTTGTTATAATCAAACAATCTGTTGTTTGAATCAAAGCATGTAGTTTTTATTCCTAGTTATTAGGGATATGGTTACAAAAAAATTGATTAACAGATTATTTGGTTATTGATCTTCTTGGGAAGAAACTATCTTTGTATATATTTGATGTATTGGGGGTTGGAACTTATATGTTTGGACTGATGTTTTTTGAGAACTTATGATTTTTGAATAAATAACAGAGCCGAGTGCTGGTTGATCTTCAAATATTTTTGTGTCATTTATGTTACAGTCTGTGCCTTATTTCCATGTGATTGTCTTCTAAGTTTTTACCTTCCATTTTTTTTTCTTTTGTATTTAAACGTAGTATTTAATAGTTTCAGAATTCATACATGTTATGCTCTGGCTATTGTTTTAGATATTTCACAAATATTTCTTCTAAATTTGATATGGAATTTATCTTGTGATGCTCTATATTGATGGACTGTTCATGTTTCTCTCTTATCGCCTGAAAATCAATGAATGACTGTGACTGGATGATTATCTTGCCTTTGTTGGGTTTTCGTGTACGAAGCTTTGCATTATCTTTATCTATTTGACTCCATTTCCCAATGGTTATATGTGTTGTTTCAACTATCTACATAACTTAAAGTATTGATTCCAATATCCGGCCTTGTTAAATTTATATCTGAGAGATCCCTATCCGAAAAGAAAAGCCAGTTTCTTTATAAAGTGGTTTTTGTTGTTACCTTAAGATTACCTTCCACAACCTTGGGTATATTTTGAGTGATAACAAATTGGTGCCTTTGCCAGGAACAAAGGTGCAAATCAACCCTGGGAGGAATGACAAAGTTTATAAAGATCAAGAAAAGATTTCTGTGGGAAAACAGGAATTTTTGTCAGTAAAGAAGGTTGTATATTTGCCCTGGCGATTCCAGTTTTAAAATTATTTCAAGATTTCAAAAGACATCCTGGCTTCAAAAAGACATACAGGAGGTAATTCTGATATTGAAGCTTTACGAAGTTTGGAGGATCCAGAAAAAATGTTTAAGAAAAAAGACAAAGAAAAAATAGATATTTCTCTGTTTGGTGCATCATCTTCTCAAGATTTTCATAGCATATTTGATAATAAAAAATGGGAAATTAATGTTGTAAAGGGTTTATTGAAATCTAAATCTGAGTCTGATCTTAAAAACGTTGAATTCAACCCTCATAAATTAGAATATTATTTACTTGATTCCCTTTGGAGAGATCTTCAACAGTCTGCAAAGGTTGAAGAAGCACATATTGTTCAAAATATTCAAAATTCCTCAGTCCCTCCAAATCCACCTAGACCAATGGAAACCAGATTTGCTCCTTTATGTTTACCTGCTGTATTGCATGATCTTCCCCAAAATTATTTTCAGAGAATTTCTTTATTTGATGGAGAAGGAGGCACAACAACAAAGCAACATGTAGCTGAATTTGAAGATTTTGTTGACTTGGAGGAAGTCGATTATGCGGACGTTAAAATGCGGTTGTTTGCTCAAAGCTTATCAGGGGAAACGAAGAAATGGTTCAAAGATTTGCCAGCTGCATCTATCCTAACCTTTCAAGCTTTCCAGAATGCATTTCTAGAAAGGTGGGATGATAAACAAAGCCCTTTGCAGCTTTTTTCCCAATACAATAGTCTCAAGAAAGGAGGTTTTGAATCTGTGCATGAATTTTCAAGCAGGTTTATGAGAGTTTATAATTCCATTCCAGAAGATATAAAACCTTTTGCAGCTGATGCTAAACTTCATTATGATGGGGCCTTTGATAATGACTTTGCATTTTCATTAAGTGAGAGAAAGTCAGCGAGTCTTGCAGCGATGTTCACAGATGCTTTAGAAGTAGAAGCCAATATGATGGCGAGTGGAAAAATGAAACAAAGAGACATTGATAGGAGGAAAACAAGAGAAGAAAATATGCTTTCTATTTCTTCTTCTGCTACTGATATTAAATTTGAAATGATGTTGAAAACAATGAAGAATTTAATGGATAGATTGACTATGGACAGTAGATCATTCAATAGAGAACAAGCTGATCCTCAAATCAGAAATCTGAATTTTAGAAGGCCAAATCCTCCTATGCCTCCACAAAAAAGGAAAAGAGATATAAAAAACCCAAGGAATCAAGAAGAACAACAGATTCGACCACCTTTCCCTGAGAAATATGTTGCAGATGAAGAAGATCCTGCTGAGAATGAAATTCATCTTTTTGGGGAATTAGATTCAGAGATATATCTTACTAAAGAAGAACATCACATGTTTGCACAGGAAGGTGGAAATGAGGATTTTGAAAGGGAATCAGAGCAGTATCAGAGGGGTTATTCACATGCTATGCATGATGTACAAAGGAAGATCAGATTGAGAAACAAAGAGGTTGTTGTAAATAAAGGGAGGCTAAATTCAAACTAGCCTTCTACCAGTTCATTAAATATAGAAAAAGGAAAGGAAATACAAAAAGATCCTATTGTAAATAAAGAAATTGAGAATAAAATAGAAAAAACAAAAGGAACAAAACAAGTGGCACCAGTAGCTGTAGAGAAAGTTAATTCTATTTTCAATTTGCAGAATGAACTTTCCAAGTTGAAAATCTTTGTTCCTTTTAATGAGTTGTTGAGAAATTATGAGTACAGGTATACGATAACAAGGATGGTTAAAGGTCAAGGAGAATTTCAATCAGAAATTTTAGAGTTGATAGATGATAATCCTACTATTTCATTTGGGCCAAAAGTTGAAAGTATAGATGATGATGAAGTTCCTCCTTTTTATTTGAGTTTGAATGTGCATGATATGGTGGTACACAATGCAATGTTAGATTCAGGTGTGAAAGAAGAACAGTTCCAAATTGATGACCTGGTGTTAAAATGGGATGCTCCTAAGGAAGATAAACATGGAAAATTTGACCACATGTGGGTAGGTCCTTATGTTATTGTAGGTCACAAAGGGGAAAAGAATTTATTCTGGAATATCCAAATGGGGTTTCATTGGAGAGCAACCATGTCAATGGAATATTTTTGAAGCATTACCTGTCTTAAGGTGGAGGGTAAAATTTGTACCATAGTTTGTAAATATTTATTTTCTTGAAAGCAGTACAGATGGTGAACTGAAATATTTTTGAAGCCCAGAGTGAAGGCCCTAAGATTTAGGAGGTTAGCCATTTTTCTTTATTTAGAAAAGATATATCAGAGAAAAAGTAAAAAGTTTGGAGGTTTGGATACAAAATTTAAAGACAGACACCTGGTCTACGAGTTCTTTGATACCTCATAGGGAGGATATCATCCCCAGTTGGAGCCAATTGTTAGCACCTCTATGTTGAACAGTTGAGGAAGAAGTGTGATCTAGAAATGATAAAAGGATACATAAAACTGGAAAATTTTGATGGTCTTGATTCCATTATTAAAATGCGCATTTTGATTAATTCGTTACACAATCTAAAGGTGTAAATTTATGAGTGTGAAAATATACGGTTTAAAATGGATCCGCTGGGAAAAGTTGCATAGGATATAAGTTCTGATGGAGAAGCAGAAGTGGTTAGCGAGGAAGAAAGATCAATGGCTAAGGAATAAAGTGAATAAAATCTATAGCTGTGAGACAGTCCGCTGAGTAAAGATGCATGCTTGAAAAAATGAGAAGGGCTAGCGGAACATGTCGAACCTATTTTGATCCAACGGTTTAAACGAAAAGTGAAATATTATCAACGGTCATTATTCATTCCGGAGTGCAAAGCTGTGAGATGATTAAAAATGAAGAGTGGTAGCGGAATTTAAACCGCTTGCCACGTGGTGACTTTGGGTGAGTTCCGCGGAGGAAAGCGGTAAAGGAAAAACCACTTGGTAAGGGCTCCAGAATAGTCTGTTGTATAAAAAGTGAAGTTGACCTAGGTAAAATTCATTTCAATTGCACGTTGCGGGTGAAAGAGAAGTGGATAGTGCGCCATCTTTTCTAAAGTCAACTTCTACATATCCACAGTTACAGGTAAGCCTTGAAACACTGAAACTTTGTTTGAAGAATTGTTGCCATTGTTTATTATGGAGAAGGAACAGGGTTTAGGAGTATTATGCAGAGTATTGGATGAGAGAGAAGAGGTTGTTGTCGATAGGGAAAGGAATGTATGTGACCCTGTTCTGTCAGTTGTTAGTGTATAAATTTCAAAGGAGCATTTGTGGCAATATAATTCGCAAGGGAATGATATTCTAAATGTCTGCAGTTCTTTCTCATATTATTTTTCTATTGAACAAACCCTACCTTTTCCCGAATTTGTCGAGTGGTGCGCAAACAGTTATTCTTCCTCCGAAAGAGTCATTATGAGCCACACCACATCAAAAATACTTTGTAAAGTTGATGCGAAAGTTGTTCGTGGGATATTGAGTCTGCCTGATAATTTCTTTGATAGATGTGAGTCTTTGAATGAGCAGGTCTTAATCGAAATGTATAAAATTGTAGAACCGAAGTCAGATGCCAATTTTTATCCAATATTCTGAAAGATGGTCAGTCGTTAGAAGGTATTTTTCTGCCATACAATGTTAACATTTTCAAGAAGGAAGTACAGTTGGTCATGTCTTTGGTCAGTCAAATTTTGGGTTTGGATAATGATATTCATATCAGTGAAGTCATCTTAGGTTTCTTACTCAGTATAGGTTCAATTGACCCTGAGTCCCATTTAATCTGTTGTTTTAACCTTGATGAGTATCTGGCTGAGGTTATCCATGCCCAATTGGTTGAATTCCCTAAAGTCGGGTTCTTTAGATATCAGTCATATTTACTTAACATGTTGTTGTGTTCTAATGTGTCGGAGTTGCAGTTCTTGTCCACCATTTTCTCTCCGGATCTCCCAAAATAAATTAACATGTTTGAGTTTATAAATACAATCATGGCAGAGATTTATAAATTGTTGTTTGATGATGTCTTACCAAGGGTGTTAGAAGAAATGAGACTTATGCTACAGTCTTCCTCAGAAGACAAAATAGGAGATTGGTTCCTGTATAAAGATTTTACTGTTTTGAGAGTGTATGGGTTCACTGGGGAACCATACAGGTTACTTGTTTTTCTGAATCCAAGAATATTTGCACTTGAGTTTATGGGAGAGAGGTTATGTGCATAAGAAGAACATTTTGGGGAATTTAAAAAGTCTTCCAATGTTAAATTTCCTCTCAAAGTTGGTCCGTTTATTTTCAAAAATAAATGTGCCTTGTTGGTCATAGAGAAGTTGTTAGAAGTTATGGATTTTCAGAAAGAGCAAAGAATAAATTATGATCCACATCACATTATTTCTCAGAGGAAGCAGTTAAACAAAAATAAACCATTTGATCATCAAACTATTGAAGGCTTAGATAAAATAGCCAATTTGGCCTATTTTCAAGAAAATTCAGAAGTTGATGAAGACAGGAGCAACAAATTGACTCCAGTGGCTCAAACGCCTGATATTCCTAGCATTTTGAATAAGAGGAGTCTTTTTGAAATTGATGGCATGGATGTGGATGAAAATATTTCTCATAAAAATATCAATAATCACCCTCAAGGTGATCAAACTATTTCAGAAGAAATAGTTTCAGAGGATTCAAAGAATATAGTCTTGTTCCCGAAGGAGTCTGTACAGATGAATCAGTATTCCTTTGGAGAAGAGGGTAACGCAGAGCCCAGTTCCCGTTTAAAATCCGGGACAGAGTTAGTATCAAGTTATGCTAACAAACAAATGAAATCATCAAAGGAAACTAAAAATTTGCTTCCTCGAGTTAGAAATTTAATCAATCAAAAGACTTCATTGATTTCTACTCGAGACGCAGAGAGGAATACCCTGAAGTTTGCCGTGGTTAGTGACAAGAAAGTGTCTGAAATGGAGGTGAAGTTAGACAAAATCAGTGTCCCCGATAAGATACAACTCCATAAATAGATTGGAGATGTTATTTACTCTAATTTGTTACATTCTATTATGAAAATTAACAAATTACAATCACTTGTAGATAAGATGGAGGTTCAATTGAAGCGTGAAAGGGTGGAAAATAAAGCAAATTTGATTCAAATTAAAAAGTTGCAGGGAGATGTTGTAAGCTTAGGAACTGAACTGGGTAATATGCAGGTGACCAAAAAGCTTCTAGAGGAGAAGGACAATACCATTCAAGTATTGAAGAAGAAGCTTAAAGTCCCTAATGCTGAACACGCTCAGTCCTCAGAATTATTTGCACTTCAGGAGGAAAAAGAGAAAATTTATCAAGAGATGATGGACTTCAAAGGAAAATCATTGAAGTTGCAAGAAGAGAAAAACAAGTGGGAAGTAGAAAAAGACAAATTGATGACTCAAATTTCGAAGTTGAAAAAGGATCAGAATGACGAAAAAAAATTATGGAAGAATTGATGAGTCAAACTCCTGTTGACACTAATTTACCCCTTGTAAATATTGAAAGACCATTAAATGGGTTTTTTGCGAATGATCTATTAGTTCCTATGTCACGGGTAATTCTGAAAGAGGTGGAGATTAAAGAATTAAAAGAAGAAAATGAAAAAATCAAATCTGAATTGGCTAGGAGCATCGAGGAGAAGAATAAAACATTGAATGATAAAATCCAATTGCAAAAAAAGTTCGGTGAGTTAAAGGAAAGAAGTACAGGAAGAGCTCCTTGTAAACATTTAATTTGGGATACATTGTCTATGGAAATCACCAAGTGTAGGAATTATTTAAATTTTATTGACGATGAAAGTGCACTAGTCAATTTAGCTACTCAAAGATTGAGGTTGGCCAATGAGACCACGGAAAGGAAGCCTTTGAATACTGCTCACAACGCTTTAAATTTCTTAAATTCTTTAACATATCAAAATTTGCAGAACATCGGGATTAAGGACAGAGGATAAATTGTGCTGTGGGAAAAGATGTTTATATACAAACATCAACTCATGAAAGTGGTGCAGGATAAGGAGAATACAATGATTCGTAGATAAAGGATTTCAGGATTGCTTTTAAAGATCTATTTGATGATGGCCTCCCTTCTTTTTGGGTCGACGAATGAAGGTTATTTTCTTAGGAGAAATATCACAATTTATTAGTATAGAATCACATGGACCATTCCAAGTTTGAAGATTTAGTTAAAGGGTTAACAAGAAAGATCATTGTAGAAAAATTGACAGAGGACTTTGAGATATTGGAGAAGTTTTTAATTATTAAGAGAGTATTTATTGTCGTGTCTTATGAAGCTTATGTGGATTTGGAGGTGTCCATTAGAGAGATGACATAATACGACACCCCAAATGTGGAACAATGGAAGATCATGGAGAAATTCGGAAAGACCAAGTACATACTTCATTCGTGAAGACAAGTGTTGCAGTTTGTGTAGCTATTTGTTCGGGATACCTTGCAGTCATTAAGTTTGTTATAATCAAACAATCTGTTGTTTGAATCAAAGCATGTAGTTTTTATTCCTAGTTATTAGGGATATGGTTACAAAAACTTTGATTAACATATTATTTGGTTATTGATCTTCTTGGGAAGAAACTATCTTTGTATATATTTGAATTTATTTGATGTATTGGGGGTTGGAACCCATATGTTTGAACCGATGTTTTTTGAGAACTTGTGATTTTTGAATAAATAATAGAGCTGAATGTTGGTTGATCTTCAAAGATTCCTGTGTCATTTATGTTACAGTCTATGCCTTCTTTCCATGTGATTGTCTTCTAAGTGTTTACCTTCCAATCTGTTTTCTTTCGTATCTGAACGTAGTATTTAATAGTTTCAGAATTCATACATGTTATGCTCTGGCTATTGTTTTAGATATTTCACAAATATTTCTTCTAAAGTTGATATGGAATTCATCTTATGATGCTCTATATTGATGGATTGTTCATGTTTCTCTCTTATCGCCTGAAAATCAATGAATGACTGTGACTGGATGATTATCTTGCCTTTGTTGAGATTCCACGTACGAAGCTTTGCATTATCTTTATCTATTTGACTCCATTGCCCAATGGTTATATGTGTTGTTTCAACCATCTGCATAACTTAAAGTATTGATTCCAATATCTGGACTTGTTAAATTTATATCTGAGAGATTCCTCTCCGGAAAGAAAAGCCAGTTTCTTTCTAAATTGGTTTTTTTTGTTACCTTAAGATTACCTTCCACAACCTTGGGTATATTTTGAGTGATAACACCATGGACAAGGGATCAATTTTTTTATCAATTTTGCAAACTGGGGTTCTGCTCAGTAAGTGAATGTGAAATTTTTGCACATAGAGGTTAGATTGAAGGTGATTGTAGATCTTCCCCTCTTGAAAAAATACTTGTTGCAAATTATTATTCCATGTGTAGCTGTTGAGAATTATGTTACCTGTTGTGAGGTGTTGAACTTGACTTATTTCCCATCATTGTCAAGCAAGAAATATTCTTTGTCTTTGTTTTAATCAAGGCAAAAGGAGTTGTCAATCTCTATGTGGAGGTGAATTGATCTTAGGATCTTGAATATCATTCATGAGACTGGAAATTCAAAAAAAGGTTGTTTCCCATATTAATTTAGCTTGGTGTTCCAAGAGATGTGAGCATTTGTGCGATGAAATGCAGGAGGAGACAATGCCATTACGTCAGTAACCATGTAATGGAGCATGTTTATATTTATAAACAAGTGGCCAACCTATTACGTCATTATTACAAAATATATATATATATTCACACTACGAATGTTTCGAATAATACTCCATAAACACAAATTTATAAAACAAGATTCAAAATAGTACTTCTCTAATCAATTTAAACTATAATAAAATCACACATATTTTTGGTCTCTTTTAAAGTTGTTCCTTGAAGCCATTTATCAAATTCCATGTACATTAACAAAATGATAAAATAATGTGCCGGATATAGTCATAACCATTATTTTGAATCAACCTTATAATACTCGGATACTTTTAGGTTTGATGTGTATCCCATGTATTCGTTAGATGAAAGACATCATGCCAAACACTAATTTTATTTATGTAGACCACACAGGTGCATCACTTAGGTGTGTCAACTTCATGCATACTTTAAAATTTTGTTAAGTTGTTATGTGGGTCAGGTGCTTTTGTATTCCACTTAGTTGGATTAGTTGCTTAGCTGTGTTGGGTGCTTATGTGTATTAGGTACGTTCCATCTTTGTGAATATAATTTAACATTGTTAATATAACATTGTATATGCAATTGGATCGCGGTAAAAAACAATTGAAATGTACATTTTTTTCATTACATAATATTGCAATTGTGCATTGTTCTCAAATTTATAACTGATATCTCCATGCAATCGTAAAATCTATAAAAAATTGGGAACATTACACATAGAAACATTCTTGGGCACACATGTATAATCACACTTAAAAGACTAAAACATGAAGATCTCAAGAGCCTTGATATGAAATATTTTTTATATCATGAAAGTTATGATACAAAAATAGAAGGCCCATCTATGGCCTGTCAATGTACATGTATCAAAAACATCTTTGATGTACATGTGCAAACAAAACTACATCTGTCCTGGACTGCGCCCCTATAATCTAACTCCAGATTGTACATAAAAATACATACTTGTCCTGGACTAACACATCAAAACTCTAACTTTCTCTTATTTTTCCCAGACCCTGATGCTTGTTTCCTCTTTCAACAACCATTGTGCATCTCTGGCGACTGCAAATCAATGACAATATTTCTTGATCAAGTAACTGAACTAGTAATATCCAACAATAACAAAGTTTGAAAATTTAAAATATGACTCAATTGTACATAAAACAAAGACTCACTACATCCGTTAGGGGTATAGGTGCCTCTGGTGTCCTCCTCCTTGTAGAGAGTCTCTCTGCAATGCTTCTCTGCGAATAAAAAAAAATTTCAATTATCTCAAGAATTATCAACATGTACATGAATGAGAAAGTACTAATCAATTTTGTAAAAAATGAACATCTCACCGAAAAAACCATTTCTAGGGGAAGAGGTTGGGACTCTTCAGTAGTAAGAGGAGCTGTAGGTTGAACATCAAACTCAGTTGTGTGCACTAATGGAACAACGTGTGGCTACATTCACCAAATGATAAAATAGTTAGACATCGTGCATGTCCATAAACAATTCAAATGAACTGTACAATTACAAATATCCAAGTAGAAGTACCTCAGTGTGACTTATCCCTATTGTAGATGCAACATTGATTGCATCATCAACAACCCCACTAAGGTTTGGAACATATGACTCTACATCCTGATGCTATAAACATGTGAAAATAACATTAAGACAAACTAGTTGTGAAGTGAACTCAAAGCTAACCAGCAACTGCCATTGGAAGTGTGTACATTACCGTGGGATGAGTAGGTTGATCCTCATGCATACCCGATCTTTTCAATGAAGAGGGTTGTCTAATGTAAATAGCCCCCTTATCTCCATTTAGACTACAGAGAGATTCAAACCAAAGAGGCGGTGCAGGGATTTTTGATGATGTCTGCAGTCATAAATTGTTACCATAGTTAGACATGGAGTTGAATGGATGAAATAATATGTACTGAAAAACAAACATGTTGTAATATACTTACCCCTTCTTGGGACATATCTCCCCCATGGGAGTGACCACTTCCATCAATTTCTTGCCCCTCTTCAGATGCTGATAGCATCTGCACGTTTAAAAATTATAAATATTAGCAATCTATAAAGGAGTGTACAGTAAGAAATTTAAATAATTCGAACAAGATTCATTCATTAACCATGTACTTACATTCTTGAAGTAATCGTAAATTCCACCTTAGAGTATTTCGCTGAGATCAGTGTGTCCAGCATCACGTTCTAAGTGGGGTTCTTGCAGCTTCAAAAATTGTAAATATTAGACAATTTAACAAATTAATTAAGACTAACACATGCATTAACAAAATGATATGTATTAAAAAATGACAAATGTTTAAATATTACCTCAATAGTGGTTGTTTGGGCCTCGGGTACAACCACACCGGGTGCAGTACCACCTCCCTGAGAGGCATCAATCTCCTGCAAGAGTAAATATTGCATATATTACGAATCTTTTAATGTGTTACATACAGTACGAAAAAATTAAAAATTGAACAATAATATAGTTTTAACAATGTCCTTAGCTGACCACCAGTCATCATAGAGGTACCATGTCTTGGTCCAGGACCATAACAGGGTTGACCACACGATGTGCAGACATGTGGCTCACTCTGAGGCACATGGGATGTCGGTCTATCCCCATCAATAGATGTTCCTCTACCACCAAGAGCTAGTGGTTGTACCCCAGCAGAGGAAGAAGGCATTTTTTGGTCAATAGTGGTCATGTGTCGAGATACCATCTCAACTAGAGTAAAAAATGCCTCCTGTGTTTGGGAAACCATGTCATGTGCAGGAGGGATGCCTGCCCTCGGTAGCTGGGAACGGGGTGCAAGTATTTATGGATTGGCATCTCTTTTCCTAGCATTGGGTCGTTGTTGAGGCATGATCCCTACCAACTCCCTGGAAGCCCAACATGTCAAAATAGTTGACATGTTTCCCCACCACAAACTCTGCATGCAAATTTCAGAGGAAGTACAATGGTACTTCCCTATTGTTGTGCTAGGGAATGTCAAAAACCATGTACCACTTATCCATCCAATGGTCTCTAATGGGTGGAAAGGTGCACCACTCAATAGAAATATGTGGCTTAGTGATATCCAGAATGTCATCCATCCCAGGCAGTCTAAACAATGTATAGATGTGCTCTTTTGTTATTTTCAGCTTCTTTACCTCGGTGTAGCTCAACCCATCAATGTATTGTTGTATTTTCCTCTCCCTGTACGATGCGATGCTATACAAAGCATCATTCGATCTTGTGATCGTATCAACAATAGTCAACAATGAATCTGACAAGGAGCGACAGAGCTCATCTCCACCCCCCCCAAGCAGAACCAAGCTCTCTCAGATGGCCAATAACCCTCAGTATCTCAGCATTGTTATCCATAATAGCCACTGCAATCATAATACAAATAATTTATCATTAGAAATACAAACACATGATATAATGACATTTCTAAGCACTGAAAACTGTATAACTAATGTACGACAAATAACAACATAAACTAAATCTATTATGTAAATTTAAAAATTGACCTTGAATTTTCAAGTAAAGAATAAACATTTAACATTTTTCATTTTAAATTTATGTGATAAATTCAAGTATTAATTCCAATTTCCATATGCATGTGTACATAAAATGTCTTATGTGCATATGTTGATTGCAAAGCTCCTCTAGCTTATTTTAAGGCTTGGGTTATGAAGTTTCATTGAAATTGTGAGGTGCTGACTAATGCCCTTGCAGGACCAACTCCCAGATTGCGGGTAGAGGCAACAACTAGACCCTAGAATAGGCAGCATAATGTGCTATTGATGAATAAAATCCCAGGATAGGCAACGATTTTGTTAGATATGTAATTATTTGTTGTAGCGTGATGTTTTTGGGACTCCAAAGTCTATTTATCAGATCTTTGTTTATATGTAATTTGGGCCATGTATGGATTCCACTTGATGTTATTTTAGTTCTATGCCCTCTTTCTATATAACCATGAGAGACTTTAAATGCACAATTGTGTATAGTGGATTTTATGGTTGCAAGGTTTCCACTGGATTATATCATGTATGATAGTATGTGATTGGAATGTTTAATCAAACACATCAACCTACCTATTTATCTTCATGTTCGTAGAGCCTATTGGTGAACTTTGTTGTCTTGACCTTAACCAAAAAGTACCCTTCAGTCAAGAGGAAATATTTGTTAAAAGAATGGGAAGCTTCTATACCTTATTTTAACACTTGGATTAGGAAGTTTCATCAAAACTATAAGGTGTTTATTGATGTTCTTGGATGACCAACTTCGATATTTAAGATAGAAGCAAGGGATTTACCATGTTTGTTTATGTATTTTAGGGAATATATGAATTCTACTTGAATTTTTTTTATTTGTATGCAAGCTTGCAATATAATTGACAAACTTTGCATATTTGTTAATTTTGGTTTGGATTCACAATGATTCTTGCGAATATACATATATGCAAATAGTGAAGTTCATTTTTTTTAATGAGTTAATTGGGGTTTTGGTTTACATTGGGCATGTAAATTACTTATGCAAACTTGCAATGTGCTTGACAAACTTTGCATATTTGTGAAATTTTGGTATGGATTCACAAGGATTCTTATGAATATGCATATGGAAATAGTGAAATTGATTTGTTTTTTATGAGTTAATTGGGGTTTTGGTTTCAATTGGGCATGTGAATTTTGGGTATGAATTTTGGTAAATAATCAAAATTATTTGATTTTTATGATTAAATTAGGGTTTTGGTTTCCATTGGCCATAAATTAATTTATTTTGGTTTAATTTTTCAAAGTAGAGAAAATAAATTAATGAATTTAGGAAAAAAATCATGAGAAGAAATGAGGAAAATATGAGAAGAATTGAGGAAAATACCTCACAAAGAGGAGGTTGATCCAAAGTTGGAGGTGGATGGATTTGGCACACCCAAAACACATTCTCCCACTTGTGTTATGCTCTATCCAAGTCCAACAGCGCTGCGATGTGGTGAAAATGACGGGCTCGACCCGTTTTAAACAAAAAAAACATGTTTTACAAAACGAGGGCGCAATTTTATTCAATAAAATGGAGGGGTGATTTGATTCAATAAAATGGAGGCAAGTTTTTCTCTACTGTCCTACTTGTCATACCTGTTGGCATCCTTGGGACTAGGCTTGGCACGTTCGGGGTTTCTTGGGATGTTTTCTATTTTATGGATCAAGAGTAATTGACTTCACTCCACCATTGCATATAAAAGTTCCCTCAACTTTGTGCACTCATCCTCATATTTTATGCATTCTTTCCGCAATAAACCTCATGCAACAAATCTATATTTATATTTTTCAATACTGTCATCAATGAAAAGTTGGATCTTATAAATCCATCTATAAGTTACTATGGACTTCCCTTATAGTTTAGGAACAACTTCCCAATAATCATTCTTCATAATAGGCATCTATTCCTCTACCATTGCATATTTCCAGACATGTTTCTTAACAACTTCTTCATAGGTGGAAGGTTCTTAATCACTCATGTGACTCATTTGTGCAACATACCCTAAATATATGTTAGGTTGCTTTCACTTCTTGGATGAGCCTAATGGTCCTCCATTCCTCTCTACATCTTGTAGAATGTCTCGACACCATGCATGCCTCCTCTTAGCAGGAGGTTCATCAACCAATTCTACTAGTTCATTAGGGAGTAGCAGATTTGAGAACTCTTTTGGTTTATCCATCTCAAAATTTTAATCAGGAGAGCCAAAATACAGGTCCCCCATCATGGGAGTCTCATGCTCCTCAATGTTTGCATCATATTGAAGATCTTTTGATTGCTTGAATGCAGCCTCTTCATGGAATGTCACAACTTGGATAAATTATGTTATAATTTTAATGGCTTTATGCCTAAAACAATAGGATCACTGAAAGAACAGACAAGCACAGTAACACAAAAGAGAACACAAATATTTATCCTGGGAAACCCTCGTGGGGAATAAAACCCAGAAAAAATTCCTCTATATAGAATTCAACCAAGTATAGTGAATAACCCCAAGAACAATACTAGAAGCTCCCTCTCTCCAGTAGACTGTTTCTCTCTCTCTCTCTCTCTCTCTCTCTCTCTCTCTCTTGCACACTTACTTGAGTAAGAAGTATGTGTAAATGAGGGAGGTGCCTCACCTATTTATACTCATCAAGTGAGTGACATCTTAACTTAACTAAGTCGTCATGTTTCTCTACACAAGGTCGACTTACCTACGGAGACTCAAAATATCATTTATATAATATTCTTGTGGGTACTATGGACTCGACTTACAATGGAGGTTTAACCTCAATACTTTTACATGACCAATTACATCAAGGACATCTCTCGAAGGAGGAATAATAATAATGTCATAAAATTACAATATAATATCTTTCAAAGTTACATTTCTTTAACACTCCCTCTTAACAAGGAAGGTGCTCTACAACATCATCATCATCACCAACAACAACAACTGTGCAATTGACTAGTGAATCTATATGTCATAGGAAGTTTTGGAACAACAACAATATCATGTATCTGGAACATCATCATCGAAATCAGCATATGCCTTCTGGAACATCGTCATCATCATATGGAACATCATCAGCATGTAGCTACTAGAACATCATCAACATGTAAATGTTGGAACAACATCATCATCATTGGAACATCATTAGCGTGTAACTGTTGAAACATCATCATCATCATCATTAGCATGTAACTACTAGAACATCATCATCAACAACATCAACATGTGACTGTTGGAACCTCATCATCATCGAAAATCTAGAGCAACTCTATAGTGGGCACTTTGGTAGACTAAACATGCCTTGACTGCCTTGATAATCCTTTCATACCAAACAAGCCTAGTTAGACATACCAATCTACTTGGGGACCAAATAGGCTTTGTCTAACTTGCTAATCCTTTTGGACCAAATAGTCCTAGTTAGAAATACCAATCTACCTAGGGACCAAACATGCATTATCTAAATTGATAATCCTTCTAGACCAAACAAACCTAGTCAGACATACCAATCCCCCTACTATCAAACGGGCCTTGTCATTTTGACATACCAATCCCCTTGGGATCAAACAAGCATTGTCAAGCTGACATACCAATCCTAGATTGAGATACCACACTATGACTCCAGTAAACTACATCATCATCATCATCACTCTCTCTTACGAGGGAGGTGTTTTTAGACTACACCAAGCTTGTCTCTAAATTACTCAAACTTTATTCAAGACAGAGGCTTTGTAAATCCATTGGTTATATGCTTGCACATCGTAATATGATGGAGCTTCATTGAAATTTTATGCACATATCCCAAATATAGTGATACTTGATTTCTATGTGCTTCGATTCGTCATGTAATACCGAGTTTTCTGATAGCTTGATGCAACTCTAGTTATCACAATAGATATCAGTCATATCTATCTCAATATCAAATAATCATGTCAATGACTTGTGAATCCATACTACTTTGCTACAATATGAACATGCTACAATATATTCAACCTATGTCATACAGAGAGCAACACTATTTTGCTTTATGTTGAGCCACGAGATCACACCTGATCCCAAACTGAAACAACATCCTAAAGTGTTCTTTCTATCTTTAGCATTGTCTGCCCAATCTAAATCTGCATATATGTGTAATCTAATCTCACTATCAGATGCATGTATGAGGCCATAATCCAATGTACCCTTTAGGTACCTCATCACATGTTTTGTTGCAACCAAGTGAACATGTATAGGCTCCACCACACATTGACTTAAGGTGTTCATAGTAAAACATATATCCGGTCTTGTATTTGTCAAAGACATTAGTGATCCAATGATTTTTCTATACAATGTAACATCTCTCTGATGAAGCATCATTTTAGAGCTTCAAGTTTGTCACCATCGGAGTGTTCATGGCCTTACAATCCATCATCCCAAATCTCTTTAGGATCTCAACAACATATTTTCCTTGATTTAGGAAAATCTCATTTGGGAACTGCCATACCTTGAGACCTGAAAAGTAATGCATGATACCAAGGTCTTTCATCTCAAATTCTGCAGCAAGCGTCTTCTTACATTCACAGATGAGATTCTCTTCACCTATCAAAACTATATCATCCAAATACAATAATAATATCATAATCCCATCATATACAACCTTATATTAAAGGTTTTAATTTTCTTTTCTCTTAGTAAATCCTAAATTCATCCAAAAACCATCAATTCTTCCATACCATGCTCTAGGTTCTTGTTTCAACCCATACAATTCTTTCTTCAACCTGCATGCATTTGTCTTCCTATCATGAGTTTCAAAACATTGTGGTTGTTCGATGTACACTTCCTCTTCTATCATACTATTTAGAAAAGTTGTTTTTATGTCCGTTTAGTGTAGCTTCCATTTCATCTTAGCTTCCAAACCAAGGAAATTTTTTATTGAAGTATATCTTGCTATAGGAGTGAAAGTATCTTCATAATAAATTCCTTCCTTCTGAGAGATCCTTGGGTTGAAAATCTTACCTTGCATTTTTCAATACTACCATCTACTGAATACTTCATCTTAAAGATCCAATTTGAGGATACTACAGATTTATCTTTCAGTCTCGGTACCACATCCCAAAAATCATTCTTCATAATGGACTAGTATTCATCAATCACGAAATCCACCCATTCCTTATTCATTTTTTCTTCTTCAAAACAAGTAGGTTCTTCATAAACAAGGTTGCAGATGAAGGACACATAACTAGAGTATGTCCTTGGTCTCTTTCTTTCTATAAGGGTTCCTTCTAGAGCACCATACTTTCCTGCATCTTGAATTATTTCGCAAGCATAAGTCGGTCTTTTTTTCTGTGTGTTCATTTCATGCGGTGAGTCATAGTTCTTTGAGGCTCTGTCATGTCATGGTCTTATGACATATTCTCTTCTTCAACGTCTCTAACTAGTAATCTTTTGGACTTTGCAACTTTAGGAGCTTCATGCTCCTTTGCATGATCCTCATCTACACTATTCTTTCTAGACTTGTTGTAAGCTACATCCTCATCAAATGTAACATCACTATTGATCTCAATCTGATGGTAACCTAGGATGTTGACTCTGTAATCTTTTGATTGCTCACTATAACCAACAAATATCTCCTTATTTCCTGAAGGTTCCAACTTTGATCTCTTCTCCTTGGGAACATGTATGTATATAGGACAACCAAATATCTTCAGGTGACTAACTTCGGGCTTCCCACCGGTAAAAATTTATTTTGGAGTCTTGTTCCCAAGAGCACTATGGGAGATTTTATTTTGCACATAGACTGTGGTTCTAGTTTCTTTGGCCCATAAGTGCATAGTTAGATCCTGATCATGGATCATGTATTTTACGGCTTTCATGATAGTTATACTCTTCTTTTCTGTCACTCCATTTTGTTGAGGATTATAGGGAATGGTAAGCTCCCTCTTAATCCCATCTTCTTTACAGAATTACTTGAATTTATTTGATGTGAATTCTCTCCCATTATCTTACCTCAAAGTTTTGATCTTATTTTCAGAGAGGTTTTCCGCAAGAGATTTGAATGCTTTTAACTTCACAAGTACTTCATCTTTACTCTTTAAGAAATAAACCCCAAGTCTTGTGGGAATAATCGCCAATAAAGGAAACATAATCAACATACCCGCTTAGAGGAGTAGTTGACATTGCACCACTTACATATGAATGAATAATGTTCAATATTCCTTTTGCTTTGCTATTGCTGCTTGAAAATTATTTATTTTTATTCTTTACTTGTGCACATCCCTTGCACACTCCTTCATGATCAATCTAGATCTCTAGTAAACATGTTACCACTTTGCTTACTGTTTGTGCCAGAAATTGTTCCTAAGGCTAAGGGAACAAGCCAACACAATCTCAAGAGAAAATTCAATTCAAACTAGGGTTTAGGGTTTTTGTTTTAAGTGTTTTGGTCATAAACTTCAAGAGCATGAAGGGAATACATTCATCAGATAAGCAACAACTAAATCAAACACAATCACTGATAAAGATGCATATATGTCACTGAAATCTAACAAAAAGCATGTATTGAAGTTTACACATAATGGAAAAGCACTGCTAGAAAACACACATTAACCAGCACTGAAATTGTCAATTAAGAAGCTAAACAAGCTCACAATAAAGCCAACACAGACAGAAAGTAGGGTAAAGAGTCATATATCCATAGTTTCATCAATAAATGTACAAGAGAGTTACAACACTTATCTTTGAATAAGCCTGAAAGTATAGTAGCTAACAGACCTCCTCATGCTCCCAGAAAATTCCAACCTTTACAATGACTTCCTAACTCTTCTAAATAGACATCATCTCAAAATCAGTTAGGTTTCACTTTCTAACTGCTCCCATCGAATTACCAAGGAGGGTAAAGTCAAAAATTGTTTTTTACAAAAATTACAAATTGCTAAAAATAGCAAACTCTTAACCAAAATAAACTATTCATCTTAAATAACAGCTAACTACAAACTGCCTCAAAGCTCCTTCGCTGCCTCCACAAGAAGAGATATACCATCTAAACTTGAAGACTTCTTCTTTGTCTTTTTGTGCTTTTTCTTCATGTCAGCTAACTTTTTCTGCAAATCTTCAATTTTCTGTTGCAAGTGGTCAACAGTCTTCTCCATCTTTTCACAGTACCTGTCAGCAACCTTTTTCCTGCTAAGGACTTCTTTAGAAACTTCTGACAGCTCCAAAAAATGCTTATGCATATCCTGCAACTTCTCTACCAGCTCTTTATTAACTTTGAATACTCCATCATTCATTTCTTGCAGGTGCTTCATGTGTTTCCTGTATCTCTGAATGCTTTCCTGTATATTTTCCTCATCAAAATCTGAGATCTCTGATATATTGTTCTCCTGTATGAAAATATCAGAAAAATCATCATGAACAACTGATTCTACTAAATATCCTGCTTGCCTGAGAATGTCCTGATCCTCTTCATCCAATTTAGGATCTCCAAAAGCATCTGCCTTTGCTGTATCTTTTTCTTGCTGCTTGGTAAGTCTGTCTTTAATATCAGCAATTATTTCAACTAATTCAGACCTAAACTTTGTCTCTGCAGGTTTATAAGAGGAGGAAGGTTTGACAGCTCTTTTTCTTTTACCTTTACTGTTCTTTTCAACCATTTCTGCTTTTTCACTAGAAGAAGAACTAATCACCACAGCTTCCTGTTTGGACTCTAGTTTGGGGTTAAGCAGCTTCTTCATGTTCCATCTTAGCTTGTTAGTAGGTCTGGTTTGAGGCCTTTTGTATGACCTTCTGTATGAAGCTACCTCCTTCTTTTTCTTTTTCTTAGACTTTACTGGTTTGATCCTTGAAGTAGGAAAATCTTCAAATGCTTCTATACTTGGTTCAGTCATGATAAGCTGATGTTCATCCTCCAACAGATAACCTTCATCTTCAGATATAATGGTAAGGGGGCTCCTTGGTTTAGTTTGTAATTCTTCTTTAAGAGTAGCAGCTTTCTCC
>LPNX010650680.1:127620-144781 GCA_001517045.1 Pseudotsuga menziesii
GAGCATGAGAAGAGTAAAACCATTGTAAAGAATATCTATAGAGGAGTCTACAAGATGTGTGCGCAGACCAAAGGTGTTAAAAATATTACTCATGTCAAATGAAGAGCGCATTTATGGTTTTTCTTGTATGGGTTTTCACATTAAATCGGTATCTTTGATATTTGTGTCTATGATTGAATGAATATCTATCGTGAATGAATCTATTTAAGTAAGTCGAGCATCTAATGATATAATAGTATGGAACGTTAATGCATGTTAAATGTTGTATATTACATGTTGTTTATGTATGTTGACAAGTCAATATGATATATTCTTTAATGTATGTATGAAGACATTGTTTATCCCTTGGTTTCTGTCGAGTGACCTGATGATGATGTGATAAGGAAATCCCCTTCCACACCTACATAAACTTGGTTCTGGTAGTCCCCATATATATCTTGGGTGATACCTCTCTTGCATCGCAGGTGTTTTCGATGGAGTTATACTCTGTCAGGCCGATATCTTGGGCTTTGTTGACAGACAAGGAAGTTCGAACCTAGGTCAGCAGAAAAGACGAAAACATCTACTATGAATGAATGTAACACCAAAGAAAAATTGTTGGTGATGATATATCTCTTAATGTTGCAGGATCTATAATAGTTTAGGTAGATGATGATAAGTTTAATGATGAACTATGTGTTCAAAAAAAATTCTGCAATTTGTTGTCATAATATCAAATTACTCATTCTAGTGAAGGCAAGGATGTAACATTTACAGATCACCAAGTTGTAATCAAAGATTTAAAAGATCCTAAGCATTTCCTTACTACTATAATTGTCGATGATATTACTAGGTTGTACAAATTCAACAACTTTGGGTCATCACCTTTCCCCTTAACTTTTATTTCTCATATTGATGACTTGGGAAAACTTTGGCATAAGCGATTTGGCCACTAAAACTATCGCTCATTGCAACAACTATGTAATGAAAATATGGTGGAAGGTCTTCTGATGGTATCTTGCAATGATGGCTTTTATGTTTTGGTTGTTTACTCGAAAAAAAACATCAGGAAGACTTTGACAAATGTGCCTCTTGGCATGCCTCCACTCCCTTGCAGCTTGTGCATAGTGACTTGTGTGGTCCTCTTCCATCTACTTAATTTTCTAGTTTCAAATAGTCCTTAACTTTCATTGATAATTACTCTAGATACACTTCTGATTATTTCCTAAAACTTAAGAGTAAGGACCCCTCATAGGTCCTTAACGAACTAATGCTAAATTAACAATTTATCATGTTTTGTTCGTATAATTTATCACATTTTCTATTATGTGAGGGTATAAACCAAATAAATAATTGTTCGTTTTCAGCAAATAAAAAAAAGTAGATTGTGCATATAAATATTACTTTTAAACGGTTTAGAATTTCTTTTAACTACTTATAACAATTAAAATTTGAAATCATAAAGGGAAAACTAGGAAAATACAAGTAGGTATGTGAATCTGAGTCCTGAAATTTGAGATTTCTTCATATTCTTTACAACTATGCAACTACCCAACTAGTTTTCTCTCTTGATTAGCTAAGAATAGCCTCACTAGCTCCCTAGCTCCAAGAAACTATGTTTCTTGGCCCTTAGTGTTAGATTTTTTTATCATTTAAGCAATATGATCTTAGGATCTTATCTGAGAGAATAACATGCACAGCAATAAACACAAGAGATAAGAGACACAAAGAATTTTCCTAGGGGAAACCATAAAGGAGAAAACCCCTCAACTTCCTCAGAGATAGAATCAACACCAAAAGAAAAACCCTGAAAAACAATAAGATGATCTCCTGACAACAGTAGTCTCTCTCTCTCTTGTCCCAGCAACTTCTTCTCTCTCAGTTATGCGCTACAACTAAGTGTAAGTGAATGTATGATAAATAGAGAGTATTACATCAACTGAATATAAGCAAATGCATAACAAAACAATATCATGAAATGAGAATTGAATACTTATCTTTATTTGTTTCGTGGGTAGACTCCTTCTTGAGCTTTCAACTTCATCATCTTCTTCATTCATCATTTCTTATCCAAATGCTAATATGGATAAGAGTTTCTTCAAGAGTTCAGTCTTTCATATTCCTCATTGCTTGAGGGATTTTCTTTGGATGGTGAGAGCTTGATCTTCAGTTGCTCCCATCTTTTCTTCTCTTATTATGAGTCGAGGTTCTTCTTCTTCCCAGAGTCTGTTGAAATTAATCACTTCCTTTTGGCACACATTCCTCGCATGAATGAATCCTATGATCCTGGGAGGACATTCAAGGTGGCTACCACCACTTCTGCATTCTCCATTTCTTACTACAATAAAACCCTGTGATTAGCGTCTCTTTTAGCTTCCTTTTTAGCGTCCACTATCACTTCTAGTGTATTTTTCATCATGTTGTGGACAAAGTGGATGCTTTTCCACAGGATGGTGCTTTTAATGGCATTATTTGCGTCCCTTTTTAAAAGTTGGTGCTATTTTGGATGCTAATTAGCATCTAAATTAGCCTCCCAATTAGCATCCTTATTAGCGTCCCAATTAATGCCCTAATTAGCTTCCCAAACAACATCCCAATTAGCATCCCTTTTTAAAAGTTGGTGCTATTTTGGACGTTAATTAGCATCCCAATCAACGTCCCAATTAGCGTCCCGATTAACATCCCCATTAGAATCTTAATTAGCATACCAATTAGCATCCCAAATAGCATCCCAATTAGTGTCCCTTTTTAAAAGTTGGCACTATTTCGGATGCTAATTAGAATCCCAATTAACGTTCCAATTAGCCTCCCAATTAGCATCCCAATTAGAATCCTAATTAGCATCCCAATTAGCATCCCAATTATTGTCCCTTTTTAAAAATTGGCCCTATTTTGGACGATAATTAGCATCCTAATTAACGTCCCAATTAGCGTCCCAATTATCATCCCAATTAGCATCCCAATTAACGTCCCAATTATCGTCCACAAAAACATCCCATATAATGCCAAGAATAACATCCAAAAAATATCTTGAATAGCATAGCACCATATATTAATCCAGGGTTAGCGACAGGAATTGCGCCATGAATTTCGGCAGGAAAAACATTCAATATAGTGCCAAGTATAGAGCCAAGAATTGCGCCTAGAAAACATCCAACATAGCGCCAAGTATAGATCCAGGTATAGCACTTGGAATAATGCCAGAAAATTCAAAAGGAACCATGTTAGGAATTGCACTAGGTTTAGAGCTAGGAATTGCGTTCGGAAAATGTCCGACATAACGTTAGATATATCAAAGTCAATGTCAATGATCATTATTCATGTAATAGTACTTTTGGGTCTTGATTTATTATAGTGGCACCTAAATTATTGTAATCATGGCACTTTTGGATCTTGATTAATCCTAATGAGGGGTAAATTAACTTAATGTCACCTATGAGTGTCCCCAACAACATTTGATAGACCCTAATGGAATATGATTAGCCCTAATAACATGACGATGACACATTAGGATAATTATGATGGAGTGTATGGTTATGATTTGATAAGTATAAGACTATATCATCCATTCTTATGAGGTAGTATGAATCCTTGCTCTTTATTATTGCAATTATATTAATGATGACATGGATGATGACTAAGATGATGTAACAAATATAAAATAAAATAATAATTAAATAATTAATAATTAGGTTAACTAAGTTAGGTTATGAAATGAGACGTCTCCTCAACATCAAATTCCGAAGCCATATTTAAGGCAGGGCCACTATTGTTAAATATCATCTTTTATTCTATCATATAATATATATTATTATCCAACATGATAGTCGGATTCGATTATTGAGAGATCAACCGGACTCGGTTTCTCCATTTGGTATCAAAGTGGATTCGCTACTGCACTCTGAGCTCAGACTCGGCTCATCAATTCCTACTTTAGCTCGGACCCGGCTCATCAATTCCTACTTTAGCTCGGACCCAGCTCATCAATTCCTGATTTCTTTCGCTGCTCCATTTCACCCATATCTCTCTCCTCTCTGCTGCCCTTCACTTCCATTATTGTATTCTCATTCTCATTCACTACCATGCACTCCCAACTCCCTTTCTCCCTCCCACACCACGTTTTCCCCTGAGCCGCTCCCACTATTTTGCATTCCCTCTCATGTGCGTCTTCCATACCCCGTGCTCCTGTGTGCACTCTCGTGCTCATTTATCCGATCCACCTTCGCCCTCCTCTCCACCCCCACTAGCAACTGCTCCACATTTCCTGCTCTCATACCCTCTCTTCGCCTGTACTACCTCCTCCACTCTTCTTCTTTGCGTTTTTCTCCTTCCCCATCTCCACACACACCTCCTCCATGCTAACTCCCCATCCTCTCACATCCTCTTCTGCCTACAACCTCCTCCAAAGCATCCACACCACACTCCAACTAGCGCGCTAGGATTCCCCCTGCACGTCCACCACCTCAATATCCTCCTTGTCAACCCTTGATCCCCCTTCCAAACTTCCACTGCCGCCACTGTCCCTTCCTTCACCCGTGCTCCATCTTCCACCTCCAACTTCCATCGCCTGCCTCCTTCCCAACACCCAACTGTATCGGATTTCCCCACCATCCCAAACCTACGCAGCACCTCTCCTACCCGTGCGCACTGAGCTCCATCATCTCCACGCTAACCTGCAATAAAAGCAAAACAGAACTAATTTTAATAAAATATTATATAATAATGAAATTATTATTACAATTTTTTTTATAAACTATATAAAATTAAATATTATATAATAATAATATTATTATTACAATATTTATTTTTAAAAACTATATACAAAATATTATATAGTTTATAAATAATAATAATTAATTAATTAATTAATATATTATTATTCAAAATTCACCTCAAAAGCCAAAATAGCGTTGAAATACACACTGCCACATACAAGGTCCCAGACCATGGTGGAACTGAAAGAGAAAATCGAAAAAATGGAGAAGGACATCAAGTCCCTTGTTGCTAACCAAAAAGGCTTAAAGGAAGAGATGCAAAATAACAATACAATAATCAAAGACGAGCTTGTTTTGGTACTAGAAAAAAGGCTGGATGAAAATTTTAACATCCTGAATGTAAAACAAAAAGACTTGGATGACAAAATGAGTACCATGACTCAAACATAAACACCTTAACACAAAACATGAGCACCATGACGCAGAACCATATTACATTAATCGAGGTGTTACAAAGACTAATGCCTAAGATAGACCAATTCAGCAATCCAGACATGCTAGAGGCATCCGTTCATATTTCCACACAGGAAGCACTTGCCAAGAATCAAGAAGAATTGTGAAAAGAAATAAAGATTAACACTGCAACGCTTAAACAAGAGTTAGAAATAAAAGTACTACCAGATATGGAGGCACGATTAAACATAAAAATAGAAGTTATCAATAAGATAGTAGAGAATAAAAAGGCTAAAAATCATCGCCAACAACGAAGCAGTTCAAATATGGCACTTGCATCATCTAGCAGTTCCAAGCCACCAACAAACCGTAAGGCAAAAGGAGATCAATATCGTCCTTACAAAGTGTACCCATCTAAGGCAAAAATAGAGTTGTAGAAATACAATGGAAGTGAAGACCAATGCGTTGCTTGGATAAACAAGGCAGAAAAATACTTCGACATTTACAATATTCAGTCTGACGAGGAGAAGGTGAAATATGCGTCAATGCATATGGAAGGGTACGCCTATAATTGGTACTTATGGTGGAAGAGAGATAATTTTACCTACACCTGGAACTTGTTCAAAAATGATTTTTTAAATAGGTTTCAAGGAATCAAAGAAGATGAATTTTTCAGTAAACTTACCAGATTACAACAGGTTGGAAGCGTTGAAGAATTCACACATCAGTGGGAATCCTTATTGACACAAGTATTTGGGTTGTCTGACAAGAAAAGACTCAAAACTTATTTAGGAGGCCTTAAACTATACCTCCAAAAAGATTTAAAGTTGCATGACATACCTGACGTAGAAGTAGCAAGACATAAAGCAAAAGCTGTAGAACGCAAATAGGAAGGAATTAAAACAAGAGGCGATAACCATTATCAGCAAGAAAAATAAACACAATGTAGGTGTTGTGCAGATACTTGATCACCCGGTCATCAATGCCACAAACCTCAATCACAAGCCTATGAAATGGAAAATAGATCGAAGTCATCTAACAATTATTTTGATAATAGAAAAAAGAAGAAAAACATATGTCATCAATGCGGTGATGACTAGACCCTTGGTCATAAATGTAGGAACAATGAGACAATATAGTGCAAAATTATCAATGGAAAGGAAGTACAACTCTCTGCACAAGAGACCTCATCCGATTCTAATACTGACACCGAGTCAGAATGAAGAATGACACCAGGAAAATACTTAAGCTTTGAGGACAAAGCTTCCTTAAAGGGAGTGGCAATGTAACACATATAAAATAAAATAATAATTAAATAATTAATAATTAAGTTAACTAAGTTAGGTTATGAAATGAGTCATCTCCTCAACATCAAATTCCCAAGCCATATTTAAGGCAGGGCCACTATTGTAACATATCATCTTTTATCCTATCATATAATATATATTATTCTCCAACATGATAGTCGGATTCGATTATTGAGAGATCAACTGGACTCGGTTGCTCCATATGAAGACAATGATGTTAATTTATTGTATGATGATGATGACGATGTGGATGTGGATGTCAACGATGATTATGCATGTGGTATCACTTTTGGATCCTATTTTATTCTAACGACACCTAAATGTATGTAACGACATCTAAACAAACTTATTATCATCGAAATGATTATAACGACATATAAATGACCACAATTACATAACATGAATCCTAAATGACACTTAATTACTCCTAAATGACCCTTAATTACCCGTAATTGACCACAAATTACCCTTCAATGATCACTAATCAACCCTTAATTACCCTTCATTTACCCATAATCACCCATAAATGGCTCTTAACTCTGCGCAGGGCTCAAGGCCATCACATAGTCCTTACAAAGGGAATATTTTGGATTGTGAGTGGGATATGATGGCCATTTCATGATGTATAATTTCTGACTACTAGGCCATGGTTTGGGATTAACCTCTATGGCCTAAGTTCATCATGAGACTTCATGTTTTTGGTGACTCTTTATTGATCATTGACTAGATGAAATATCACATACCATCGAGGAATGTATATCTTAGGCCTATTTCTGAAGAGTTGATCATAATTGTCTTTAATATTTGGGAAATATCCTTCCAACCTATTTTTAGAGAGCGGAATCCAATTCCAGATCATTTATCAAAGTATGGTATCTTATTGGGTGATGGTGAATGGAAAAAATGGGAATGCCAAAATGACACCGTCATGGAGGATGATCCAGGGCCCATCTATGTCTAAACTATGTATCCCCAATTGCTAACATTATCTATGATATGTGGGGCTTATTCTTTTTTGTTGTTATCCATGAATAACATATTTTGTAGCGGTTTGTATGGGTGTTGTAAGCTAAAATAAAATTACTATTGAAAAATGTAAGTCCTGTAGGATAGAGTTTCTCTTGATTTTTTATACTCATAGACTATAAATAGGTGAAGATATAGATGAGGTTTATATGACTGTAAAGAATGTTATTTCATTTTTATATTGAATTGCAATATTTTTTCCTTGGAAACAAAACTAAATCTGACTACGGATTTCAAACCAAATTCCCTTTTTTCTCTTGCATTCAATCCAACCAACCCCTTATTTGGGTATCGATGGGTATTTAACACCATTACCTGCGGTGTTGCAATGGATGATACTCTGGTTGGATACCTTTCCCATTCTAAATAATTTGATTTATGTCACCTCTTCCTTTTCCCATGAGATTCTTATGACATTGAAACCAGTACAAGAGAAATTGCCTTCAGAATGATGACCATATTAGTGTCTCCACTGAAGCGCAGCAAGTTCTTTGCCGCTAGGGCCTAAACCCTAGTCGCCGCTGTGATTTTTCGTTTGCAGGGGCGCGGTCTTGCCTGTAGCAGCCGTGTTCGTCTTGTTTGCAAGGCCACAGCCGGTGGTTTTCAGCTCGTTTCTTCTGCGTTTTGCGATTTGGAGCTCGGGTTTGGTTGCTTCCGTCTTTGGGGTTGTCGTCCTGCTTAAATCTGCCTATCTTTCAGCGTAGAGTTTTTAGGAAATGGGCACTCAGGCCCAGCTCGCCGCCTTCAAGGCTCTTGTTCAAGCTGCAGTTCCTCAGGCAGCTTCTCATTCCTCTTCCAAGTTCATGAAAAAGATGGACGAGATCCCTTCTCTGGAGCTCTCTCCTTCGGATCCATGCCAGAAAGCCCTCATTCTCTCTGAGCAAGCCCTCATTGGTAAGTTCACAGGTTTGTGGCCCAGCCCTAAGGCGGTCGAGATCTGGATTGCAGAACATTGGAACCCTCTTCTGTCTGGTCAGGTTTCTCTCTTTGCAGCTGGCCGAGGGTTTTTTGTTTTCTTGTTCTCAAATAAAGAAGAAAGAGACCTGGTCTTTCGTTCAGGCCCCTTCTTCATGGGCTCGAGAGGTCTGTTCTTAGCCCCTTGGTCTCTAGGGTTTAATCCAGAAGCAGAGATCACTGCCGCTCCAGTCTGGGCAAGACTTCCTAACCTCCCTCTTCATCTTTGGGGGAAAAGCACTCTGATTGACATCGGTAATAAGCTAGGTCGTTATTTAGACACCGCAGAGCCAAAAGGGGGTCAATACAGATGTGCCCGCATCTGCGTAGAGGTGAATCTTGAGAAAGGGCTCCCTGAAGCCCTAAATCTTACTTTGGGAGAATGGAGCCACATTCAAGAATTGGACTATGAACAGATCCCCTTTAAATGTAACTTCTGTCATGTTTACGGCCACTTTGCTAAAAGCTGTCCTAAGGTTGCAGAATCACAGAAACCAGCAAACCTCCCAGATTCCAATGATGCAGAGTTCCAGGCGGTCTCTAATCGACGCCGTCCTCCCAGGCGAAAGGAGCCTCAAGTGTCTCAACAGAAGGCCTCCCATGATCCTCTTGCAGATCCTCCTCGGCCGGAAAACAAAAATAGTTTTGCAGTTCTCCAGGAAGATGAAGTTCAAGAACATGAAGTAGCAGCTGTCCAGGAGCAGGGCAGCCTTGATCCCACTAGCGCCGTGGGGGCAGTTTCTCCAAAACCTGCTTCCCTTGGCTCGAAGAAAGATCCCATCGATTTGGGTGGCGAGACCTCTGCCCAGGGACTGGCATCATTGGTCCCTTCATCAGAGGATACCGCTGACTCTGAAGACTTTTCAGCTCCCTCTCCTCCCCTCACCAGAGGACGCAAGACGAATAAAGAACGTAGAGAAAAGGAAGCACCCTCAAACATCAGCGCGGGTTCCCAAAAGAAATTGGATCCTTTCATTAAGGGACTCTCCTCTCCGCCTGTTTAATGCTTTGTTTCTGTATTCTTCTCTGCTCACAATTTGTGAGAGTCTACTCTTGCAAGTAGTACTTTTCTCGAAATAGCCTCAGGAACATTTGGGATTCTTTTCTCAAAGCATTATTAAGAAGGCTGACTGTTTTAATTTAAACTATCAACCTTCTTTCTTAGAATTCCTCCTTGTACGCTTGGCTGGGCTACAGCTTTTTTAAAATTTATAAAATTTTCTGTTTCTGTTAAAAAAAAAAATATTAGTGTCTCCACTGTGTCTCTGCCAATATGAAATAATATTAGTGACCAAAGTTTTTGATCTAGGTGATATTGAAGTCATCTTGGGTTCCACCCAATGGTGTCCCATCTTTGAATCTTTCCATTGGGAATGCTTATTGTCTTTCCCTTTGGTAGGATGTGAAGATTTTTCCATTGGACACAAGGCCACCACATGCATGTGTTCAAAACAAATTTTGCATGGTAAAACAATGTTTGCATAGTCCAAAATGTTGTGTCCAGCTTTTATCTATTCTCTTCTATGCAATTTGGAAACATTTTCTGGTCATGAATCAATGCAAAAATATATCCAAGCGCATGTATTATAAATATTACTGTTACTTTTTGCAATGATGGTAATGAACCTACCCAAATAATTGTGAATTTCTTTAAGAGTCTCGATATCCCTTTATTATAAAACTAAACTAGGCAAGTAAACCCATATCAAGGCCTCCACCAATACTTTCATATGTGGATTAAATTTAGGGTGTCGTCACTTCTAAAGAGATCTGCACCCTCCATAAACTAGGGTGCTTTGATTAAAACTCTTATATTTTTCATCCTCTTAAACAAAATATAAGATGAGGAAACCTTTTCAAAATTTGATGGATGAGCATTGTGTCTAGCATAAACGATCCCCAATTCAACTCTATCTATAATTTGATTTTTTTTCAACAAGGGCCAAATACTATAGAAACTGCAAATCAAGCCATGTGGCAATAAATATGTTCCTTCCTCATTGATTACTTGTTACATCCACAAGACCGTTACAAACACAAGGGTGTCAATGATGAAAAGATTGAACTTTCCTGAAATCAATATCAACACTTCACTTTCACTAACCCAACATTACCACATGAAAAAATTCCAATTTATCTTTTTATCTTTAAATTTGTATAATAAAATGACCTTAAATTCATTAATTCTTTACAAGTTAAATTTATTTTTTTCATAAAAATAAAGAAACAAATAATCAATGTAAATGTTTTAATTGAGTTGAAAAGTCCATATGAGTTGGCTTGAACATGTTCTAATTTTGAACCCATGTTATGTACTTTTCCATGAAAATTTCATGGAAGTAAAAAAATTAAATTATAAAACAAGAGATTAAAGAGATGCAACATCAAACAAGAACATAACCAACAGGAATAGTAGGGAATCCTATCTTATTTTTTTGAATTTCATTTAAAGACAAAATTCTAGTAGGAAGTGAGCTGAGTTTGTTAAGAGATAACTTTAAAATATAATTTATATAACGAAAAATACAACACTTTACCAAACATGCTTGACTGAAATAACAAGTTTGTTTTACTATAGGCCACTTCGATTTGATTAGGGGGACAACTTGATTTGTAAACGTTAAAAATGATTAAAAAAATCAAATAATTTTTAAAGTTTTAAATTTATTAAATATGTTAATTTCGATAAATACACTCTATATATCATGTGGACCATTTGTCTATCAATAGTTTTAATACACTCTATATATTAGGTGGACCATTTGACTTGATCCCATGGTGATAATAACCTTTAATAATCAATGATTTCGCTTCTAGATAAGTTTATTTGTAATGCTCAAACATTTCAAAACAATAGAAACACTCCAAATTCACCAACTTAGCTTGTTTTGTTTATTCTAAATAGAACAATGTTTTATAATAATATTTTTGAATACAACATGAATATAAGAATTGGAAGAGAATGTTGTAATCAAAAAGTTATAAGAAAGGTAATATAAGTGTAATTTTTTTAGTATTTTGTCAATAATAATAATAATATAATTTGTATTTTGTTCATACATGACATTTAAAGGTAATAATAATATTTTTACTTGGGTTTTAAGGGTGTTCAAATGGAAATGTTCTATAAGTGTATGTATAGCCACGTTAAGTTTAGAGGTTCCTATTTAGGTTTAAGTCCTAAGGAAAAGGGTGTGAATTCTCCTAATATTTTAGGAATATTGCTTGGTGTCTGAGGATGTTCAAAAGGAAAGGTTCCATGAGCTATATCAAGATTAAGTTTATAGGCTCCTATTTAGATTTATGTTCAGAAATGACTATATATTCCCATGACAATTTACGTATGATTTGAGTTGTGGCCTCAATGTGTTGGTTTCTTAAACCTTACTTAAAATTCATTTAATATTTCATTAATAAATAACAAAAAAATTACTATCTTTAAGAAAAAAAATATAAATAATAACTCAAATAAATAAATTAAAGAAAAAAAACTCAAATAAATAAATTATATTTTTATTATAACAGACTTAAAATTATTACATATTTAAATAATGTACATTTCCATTCATAAATCCCAAATAATATATATCATTTACAAAATCCCAAATAATATATATCATTTACAAACATGATAAACAAAACAATGACTATAATCACATCATCTAGCAAAATGGAAATTTGAAACTTTAGAATTCCAGCTCCTTTTTTCTCCTATTCTCATCAAACAGTGCAACTCACCTAAGTTTTTTGTCAAGCCCTAATTTCAGCGTTGTTTTTTTGAATCAAGCACTCATTCTAGCCTAGAATTCCTGCTCCTTTTTTCTCCTATTCCCATCAAACATTAGAACTGACCAAAGTTTTTGTCCAGCCCTAATTTCAGTGTTGGTTTTTTGAATCAAGCACTCATTGGAATGATTTCACTTGGTCGTTTTCGTCGAGCCCTAGATTTCAGCTTTGTATTTTTGGAATCAAGCACTCAATGGAATGATTTCACCTCGATATTTTTTCAGGATTTTATGAACTGATTTTATCCACATTTATGAGGAACAAACCAGGCGTTGGAGGGAGGCCGCACTTATGAGGAGCATAGCAAGGCGTTGCGTTGAATGCAAGGTAGAAACTTATTTCCAGAAAAGTTTAAATTTTTTTATTTTATTTTTACTAAAAGTGGCTATTGATTCCATGGGTGTTTGCATAATTTTGTAGATTTAGTCAATGCATTTGTATTTTTTTTGTTATTTGATGAGCTGCAATCTCATCTATCTACTCTGTTTTTTTATGGAAGAAGAGTGCTCTGTTTATTTTTAATTGAAAAAAGGTGTAGTTGTTCCTAGGCATTGTCATCGTTATTTCCAGGTTTTTTTCTTCGCACCAACGTTCAATTGATAACAAGCCCACCAATACAAAATTTGAATTTTTTTTTAAACCATCACAAAGCAAGCTCGTTTCCCCTCAATCAATTAGGATTTTGGGCAATTAAAGGACACTAAACTTTTAAACGGGCCTCCAACCAGAAAATATTCAAACACAACTATACCACTTACTCTATAATGATTGAGATTGAGAGACTAAGGTTTGTGGGTAGGTTGGAGAAATGCAGGTCCTTTTAAATTAAATGGTCTCCTTAGGAATGAAAGGATTTCTGTTTCTATCTTTAAGTGTTATTGCAAGGATCATATGGTGGATGAAGCCCTCAGGTTCTTGGAGACTTATGCTAGATTTATCAACTATACGAACATGGTACTCCTCATATACCCTAGCTCGATTCTCTTCCCAATAGTGTTCATATTGTGTCTCACTGAACCTATTTTGGCTGCAAATAATTAACACCCATGTGATTGCACCCCAAGAACCAAGGGCCGTAATGAAAGATATGATCCCTATCTTCTTGAGAATCAGATTCCACAAACCATGAGCACAAAGGTGAATGTAAGTTTCTTATTTTAAGGTCTTCCATGCTTGAGACGTCCACTAGTGAAGATTGGAGAGTTGTGGTCAGAGTCCAAAGAACTTGCAAATCAAATCATAACCCTAGTAAAATTCAAATTTGAGCATATTCTTGACCGAGGAAGATTTAAGGGATTGAATCTATTTTCTCTGTAATAAAGCTGCCCTTGGAGAAGGGGTGAGAGGCTGTGCTGGTAGAGGTCTCTGGAACCACCATTTCCTTGAAGGATATCCGAGGAGAAAAAGACATACCTGCTGTCTCAGATGGGAGCGGAGGAATCATTGATACTCCATCAAAGAACCTACTTGACAAAATCAGAGCCCGACTTTATGTATCAAACTCGTTGAGAAACCACACAGTCCGTTGCAAATAGGTATGAAGTGGATACATAAACTATATTATAGTGAAAATTAGTGCCCACACACTAGCTCATAGGGATTTACTAAACCCAAATGGAAAGAATGAAACCAGAAACTATTAGAGTAAGAACCTACCTGACAAAATCATAGCACAGCTCTATGTATCAAATTCGCTCAGAAACTACACAGTCCATTGCAAATAACTAAGAAGTGGATATAGAAACAATATTATAGTAAAAAACCATGCTCACACACTAGGTATGTGCTAAACCCAAATTGAGAGAATGAAACCATAAATGATTAGAGTCCAAGGGACTTGGGCAGTCCGATCTCCAGAGAAACAGACAGGTGGGAAGCAAAGTTGCAAACACAAGCTGGGACTTGCGCAGAACCTGTTATGTTCCAAAGCTTGGAATCTGATTTTATTTTAATTTTATTATTTTGTTTTTGAAATAAAAATATGGAAACTAACAGATTCAACCGAAGAGATAAAATATCATTAATGATTGTATCAAAAACAATAGATTTAGTACTAATAGCAGGCAATTCCAGTGATTTACCTACAATTAATATGATAGCTTGAGAGTTGAGACTTGATCGAATTTGTTCCATGCCTTCGTGGGCAGCAAGAGAAAAACAACAATAACAATTAGTAACAAACTTGAATGCTTGCGAATTCTCAGCACATAAAATTGAAACTATCCAGAGAAGTGCACACCAACTCAGGCCAACTCGGTATGCAGAAGTCATTCACCGAGCTCCCTCTAATCTTAATTAAAACTGGTTGGGATTCTTGGCAAGGCCTCCTGGCTATGACCGGCTATTTTGGATTCTGATTGTGTGATTCTGCGGCAACCACCTCCTGTTAATGGTTTATGGGTATTTCGTGTTTTGGAAAGGCCAACTGTGTTATCTCTATTTCCATATCATTTGAAGGATGGCATGCTAAGAATTAAAGCTCTTGAGAAGACAAAATTTACACCAGTCAACAATTTAACTGTCAAAAGTGTTGCATGCTGGTGCCATTAAGCCCCTAATCATGTTGTTCTCTCAGTACTACTCTTATGATAGGTAAGCCTTATATTTCTCAACTTTATTTTAATTTCTGAAAAACACCCATTTTAACTTGATCTGCTCCTTCAGAAAATATTCCATGATTTAGTGATTATCTATCTCAATGTACTTGGTCGTCTCATGGAAACTTCCATAGTATTGAGCCGCTTCCTGTGAAGTAGTCAAGTCTCCCTCTTTTAAGTATTGCCAATTTCCTGGTTTTGTTTAGCATTGATGGCAAATAAGTGACAAAATTGAAAAAAAAACAGAAGAAGTCCTAGGTAGCTTACACTTGAAAACATGTCTTAACGTGTTGTATATGGATGAGAAAACCTCCATGTGCCTTTGGAGGCCTGGGGTCTACCCTGTCACAATCTATCCAGGGGGATATTAGTAGTTGAATTAAGAATTAGTTAATCGGAAGAGTCATGGCCGATGCTGACAGATTAAGCAAAAGCCCATTTGGATGGAATCTGTTTAATGCAAACATGCTGCATAAGCTTCTAGATATTGATATTGAATTTCTTTTCCCTTAAGCTTTTAAATATTTATATTTAATTTTTCCCTAAAGATGAAGGTGATTCCATTGATTTGATTTTAAATTTAAAGGAAAAATTTTGGAAATCAAGAAGCTTCTCAAGAGTTTATCTAATTTCTTCTCCCTTAAGCTTCTAAATACTAAAAGTGAATTACTATTTTATTAATATGTTTGTCAAGTGAAATTTTACTGACCGTTTCAAGTTTTTATTGTATATATCCTTTTAAGTTCAAGCTGTTTCACTAAACCTTAATTACTATTTTATTAATATGTCTAGTATATTTTCAACTCAAAATATGCAACATCCTTATTTAGCAAATTTTAAAATAATAATACTCAATAAAACTTCATAGATTTACAAAGAAAAATCCTAAAGCGCGGAGCACTAATAAAATTGATTTACAAAATATAAATCAATATAATATACTTACAGGAAAATATTAAATTCTAGCCTTAGCTTTAAGCATTTATCAAATTATTAAAAATAAAAAATCAAAAAGATAATCGGAATCTTAGAGGCACCAACTCCTATTGTTATGGAAGAGTACCCATTTTAATATAAAAAGGTTATATACATATAGATATATATAATTTGAGAGTTGATTAAACTCTAAAGATTTTAATATATATTATTTTTTATTTATTTTTTAAATATAGATTTGAATGCGTTCTTCATGCGGATCATCCAAATTTTTTTATCAATAGCAAACACCACGATTTGATTCAATTCATAGTCATTAGCCGTTTTGTATGATATTTATTTTTAGCATCCAAAAATGAAAAATTTCATAAAAATAACCTACCCATTTAATTTATAGATATAATTTAATTTTTTTTCAAAATATCTGGACATAATAATTTAATTAAAAAAATGAAAATTTTCATAAAAATAACTTGTCCATTTAAATTATCGATATAATTTAAGTTTTTCCAAAACATGTGGACATAATAATTTGATCGGATTGTGATAAGGAAGAAAATAAACTTAAAAGAGACAAATAATTTATTTTTTTAAATAGATAAATAAAATTAAAAAAAAAACAAGTAAATTTGTACCTTACATATGATTTCATGTAGGAATGCTCCAATAACTCTCACTTAATCATAAAAATGCAGGCTAATTCATCATTAGAACCTTCTTTAATAGAAAGATACAAGTGAAAAAGAGTGTCTCTCAATCTTGAAATGCCTGAAAATATTTCTCCTTTCTCACATTATTTCAGCAATCAAATCTCCCCCAAAATAGGCCGCAATAATGTCTATGTGGATCTTTGTGGATTCAAGTAAAGGAAAAAGCACAAATGCCACGACAAACTATCACCTATGCACTGTAGATGGCGATATTTTTAGGGTAAAATATGTTCAAGACTTCTCAAAAAGGTCCACTTACAAACCCTCGAACAAGAAAATATATTAAAGCCAACTATCAAGAACTGGACTTGTTGCAAATTCTTGGTCAATAAGGGAGAAAATACTGCTGCCATGAAATCAAAACCACTAGGTTAGTATTCCCCTTTCATTGAAAAGATAGCATGTGCATTGAAAGAAATTGGCATCGGGTGGTAGGCGGCCTATGGGAACTTGACAAGTATTAAGTATACAAAGCATAAAGGGTTGTGAACTTGTGGCCTATGAATTAGAAATTAAATATTTTGAAGGAGCAACAGATAGGCATAGCAATGCAAAAACAAGCCGATACAATGTTCAAGGTAATTATGAACAATCACAGACAGGGGTGGCAGGTGCGGGGGGGATCCTCTTGGATCCCGGAGGACAAATGGTAGAGACTTTCGCCTGGGGATTGGGAGTGCGCACCAATAATGAAGCAG
>LPNX010650680.1:145549-200261 GCA_001517045.1 Pseudotsuga menziesii
TTTATTCCAGTCTGAATGTTTTTCTGTATTTTTCTATGTAATCAGTATGTAAGGGTTTATACAGCCCTAAGCTTTAATTATCTAGGTCAGTCTTGTAGGGAAATACTCTGGGAATTTCAATGGACTGTCTCAGGGTTCAGCTTCTCTTTTTTGCTCAGACTCTCAGGTTTTTTGTAAGCTTGTTATGGATGGCTGTGCACAGCCCACTTTTATAAAATCTTCCTTCTTAGTTTCTGTAAAAAAAAAAATTATGAACAATCACAGAGAGATGTGTAGGAGCAGGCCCAACACAATGGCCAAGGTAATTACTAGAATTTATATGCTAGGGCTTAGTAGGTTTCATAGGCATTAAAATTTCTAACAGGGCATCTTAATTCATAGACTTCAAATAGACATTTAAAAGAAAAATTAAGTTGTCCTTGTTGACGTGCTCATTTCATATTTACCTATCAAATACGTGCTAAAATGAAAAAAACGTCGTGTGAACCGTCAAATTCTAGGTGAAGGCTAAACAAATTTATTTTCTTTCCTTGCAACAGATGCACAAGTAGCCTATCAATTGATGGGAGTACGATATTATTCGAGTGGCTTGAGCTGGCTCAGGCTAGGAAATCCGTTTGAGCCCTGTCATGGTGATTCAGTTTAGCGGGCCCATCATGAGTTAGGTAATCCATTTAATATTCATTTAAAGAGCAAAATCATTCGTTCAAGACCGCGAGAACCAACCTCCTCTAACTTGATACTTTTAAGAACTTTAAACTAAATGAATAGAACTATGTTTTTGCAAGTGTTAGAAGGTCCACTAACATTCTAGAATACAAACTAATATTCAAAAGGAGGGTATCTTTAGTCATCATTATTGTCTTCTCGAGGCTATTTAGTGCAGTGAAAGTTGGACTTTAACATCGAACACTCGTGAAAGAGAAGAGATGTAAAAATACATATTAATTGAGTTAATTGATACAATTTTTAGCATCTTTTCATTGTGGTTTAATTACTTACTCTACATGACCATCCCTAACTACCAAACTAATTGTTATTCATTAACTTGATTGGTCACTAACACTCATAATAGTTACTACACATTAATACATAATATATCAGGGATCTTAATATATTATTAAGTGCCACTTATTCTAGAACCTTGTCTTAACACAAAATACAATTTTTTTTTAACTCCCCTCAATATAAAATACATAGCAACTTACTCAGTAACTAAGAATAATTACAAAAGTTGAAGGGCATTCTTGTTCAGTCTTCAATAATGCAACACTTCTCTGGTTCTTAATATGTAAACACTACATTCTGTTGTATGATGCAGCTTGTGTTGGTAAAGAAATGTATGCAATGTCATATCAACCAAGTTTTGCATTGGGACATCAGAGGTAATTTCTTGATTTTATCAATATTTTTTCTTGTCTTTCTTTCATTATGAAATATGATTATTGAAACAAGTGTTTGAACATGGCATTTTATGCTTTAAATATGATATTATCTACCAATTGATAATAATGGGATTCTAAAGATTATGGATTTTTTTCATGACAAGATCTTTCTGTAGTTACCAAAATGGAAACCTGACCAATAGAGTAATCACATTGTGATATAGGTAAGTGAAATATGACCTATTTTATGATCACATTCAATTTTGTCTATATTATGAATGCTTTCTTGTTTACAATACAAAATATAGATGGAACTTCTTTAGGGTGTTGATTTTGCATTCTAATGTTATGTGTATCCCCCCGGAGCTTCCATTTTTGTCTTCTTTATTTCTTTATGTTAGAAACAATAAGTTCACTGTCATCGAGTATTCCTCTGACATGGAAGGTTTTGCATTCATATTTAAATGGATGTTGTTCATAGTCCTTAGGAAGTTATACCCATTTCCAATATCCGCACAATGACTATAGAGTAGAGTCCTATGCCCTGTCATAATTGTAGTTTGTTAAGTATATCTGATTTTATTCCTTCTCTCAATGTTTCAAATCATGCCTGATTTTCCAAATAAAAAGATAAAAAGACAGCCTCATCCTATACTCTATGGCCCCATGAATATTCTTATATCTAATGCTATTGGGGATCATGTGGATCTCCCAATGCAAGCACTGCACCATCACCCTGGGAAGCGACTAAACATTATGAATTGGCATCACAATATATCCTAACCATTTGTCCTTGTGGATACTCATTAGCTTGATGGAAGAATAAACGTTTTTCATCCCATGGTGGATAGGATCCATGTGAAGCACCAACTATTGGGTCGATCATCCTCTTTTGACTCTCCTTATTTCTCCACTTATACGTGGCTCTAGGATAATCATGATTATCTACTATATCCTTGGCATCCAAACTAAGATAATTGTTGTTGATAGGTCTCATGTAGTGGTACACTCGCGGTTGCTAAGGAATAGCGATTTCTGCAATCCCATTAAGCCAATTTCTTGAGTTTTGTTCAAAATTCCTAGAAAAGGTTTATGTATTTCATAACCTGCTTAATCATATATTGTGAACTTATACAATCTATCATCTTTTACCGACTATTAGATACTCAAAGTTGTGTATTGATCTTTTTTACCATTATAGAGGACTCTATAAGTTATGTTCCCAAATTTTTAAAGGGTGCTAGCTCAATGGAAGAGTGCCTGCCTTACAAGCAGGAGGTTGGTGGTTCGATTCCTCCATGCCCTAATGATATTATACTATCAATTAAAAAAAACTAAATTACTAACCAAAAAATAAGAGATAAGGGACGAAACAAATGACCAAAATTCGTATATAAAATTATTAAAAATGACTAAATTAGTGACCAAAAAATGAGAGATGTGAAACTAGGCATTAAAAAGGATGCAACACGTGGCGCTAATGATGAATCCAAACATGGTGTTGACATGGTAGCAAAATAAGACGCAAAACTAGGCATTAAAAAGGATGCAACACATGGCACTAATGATGAAGCCAAACATGGCATTGATATGGTAGCAAAATAAGACGTTACTTTGGATGCAAAACATGGCGCTACATAGGAATCAAAATATGGTGCAACAATAGAAGAAATATTTGGCGTCATTTTGGTAGCAAAACTAGATGCAAAAAAGGAAACAAAAATTAGTGCAAATTTGGAAGCAAAAATTGACACATATTTGGAAGTAAAACATGGTGCAAAATGGGATGCTAAAGTGGTAGAAAAAATGGATGCAATATTGGATGCTAATTTGGATGTTAACATGGTGCTACTAAGGATGCAAACATGGTGCTAACGAGGATGCCATTTAATAAGCAAAAGCAGACACTTGCTAGAAAGCAAAATATGACATTATTTAGGAAGCAAACCTCGATATTGTTTAGGAAGCAAAGTTAGACACTATTTTGGAAGTAAAAAAATAGATGCTATTTTGGACGTTATAAAGGATGCTATCTAGGAAGAGAAAAAATATGTTTTTGGGACGCTTTAAGTTTTTTCCATGACGCGTCCCATTTAGCGTCTAGTTTGACCACTTAATGTAAAAAACAGTTACACTAAAAAGGGATGTTAATTCCGGGATTTGTTGTAGTGTCTTCTTCTACTGCTTCAAGTTGTTCTTTGATTTGAGAGACCCTTGTAAAGTATGACTGTATGGTCTCTGCATTCTGGATCTTCACATTCTTCAACTGGTTTCTTAAGGCCATTTTCCAATTTATGTTCTTCCCTTCAAATAGCTTGGTCAAGGAATCAAACATCTCTTTTGGTGTCTTTAGGGAAGACACTTGTGGTATAAGGTGATCCGTGATTGAATCAACAATGATATTCTTGGCCTTGACCAAGTTCTTCTGGTGTAAGGATTTTAGCCTCATCTTCCTCTGGAACTGGAACCTCTCTACTTATGTAGGTGTCGAATTCATTACCTTCAAGAACTAGTGGCATTCTATACTTCCATGCTTGGAAGTTGTCAACCTCACCAATATTTTCATCAAGCTGATGTGATAGATCACTTTGAAATGAGAACCTCAAATGGAAATAGCAAAAGATTAGATCTTACTGATTTGAGGTGTCCGTCCTGGTTCCCGAGCTGGCTGATCTAGGGTTTGTCAGAGAAACCCTAATTTTCAAAACTTGGAATCTTTCAAATCTGATTAGATAGAAAGATAGACCTCTTCAAGGTGAGCTGTCCAATGTACTCCTTTTCTGAAAACAATGGAGGGAAGCTCCCGGAACAGGAAGCCCTAGTTTTCCAATTTCTTATGCAGAAATGTCTGATACTGTGTCTGCGGTATCTCCACAATTACTGCTCTTATTTGTATGAAATATAGTATTGAGGTAGCCTCACCTATCCTTGTTCCAACACCATAGGTTTCATCAGAATTGGTTTCACCAATTGGGACTTAGGAGTGGTTTCCCAAGGTGACCTGTTTTAGGACTGTTCAGAATAGCGAAGTTATACGGACCGCCACATCTCACTGTTTCATCTTCGGGGTCTGAAAATTCTACCACCAAAAGTAAAGTATGTTCCCTTTCTGAAAAATCTTGAGAAATTTCATTTGGACCTTTTTTTATCTTGAGATATATCAATTCTCCTCAGGTTTCCTGTTTAGGGATGAATCCTGGAAGAGGCTGGAAACCTCACTTGGAGAAATCATATCTTCTAGAATATAGAGAATCTGAGGCTGAAACTTGGACACAATTTACATCAGGATTTTATCTTTGACCTGTGAAAGTTTTGGCCCATGAGACCTCTGTAATCCTAATATATAGCGAATTTACTAAAACTTATCAGGTTTAGTATTTAGGGTTTTTCCTGCTCGGGGTCAAACTAGGGTTTGACTTTCCCGAAGTTTCATCCAACCAAAAATCTTGACCCATTTCTATAAACTTCGATTTTGATGAGGAGAGAAATCCTATGCCGGGCTCACTCAAAAATTCCTCTCCTGTAAAACTCCCTAATTTCCCACACCAAAAATTGAAAATGCTTGGATTCAAATTCTGCTTTGATAGAAAGATGCGTCCTTCAATGGAGAGTCAGGCTAGCATACTTTTTCTAATGGATTGTGGAAAGAGACCCAAAAAGTAAGAATCCCTAGCTTCCACAGCTGCACAATGTCTTCTTCTCAGGTTAGCTCTGATACCATGTTAGATTTTTTATCATTTAAGCAATATGATATTAGGATCTTATCTGAGAGAATAATATGCACAGCAATAAACACAAGAAACAAGAGACACAAAGAATTTTCCTCAGGTAAACCATAAAGGAGAAAACCCCACAACTTCCTCAGAGATAGAATCAACACCAAAGCAAAACCCCAAAAATAGTAAGATGATCTCCCGACAGCAGTAGTCTCTCTCTCTCTTGTCCCAACAACTTCTCTCTCAGTCATGCGCTACAACTGAGTGTAAGTGAATGTATGATAAATAGAGAGTCTTACTCTCTATTTATATTCTTTCGTTCACTTAATATTTAACTCTATTATGTAGGCTCGAGTAATCCTAACTCAGTTATGTGGGCTCGAGTAACCACAACTGGGGTACTAATGACCCGACTTACATTAACTCACCTAGGGCCGACTTCTCTAGGAGACTCTAATAACCCTAGTGCCCCACAACTATGGGGAATTTAACCCTTCATCAATAGGAGGGTTACCCATAATGACTTTACATGACTTGTTTACATTATTGAATCTCCCAATAGGAACATAGGGTCATGACATGACTCAAATACATTACAGACACTTCTCGGAATAAACATTGGGGTACAATACATAAGATATAAAAGTGAATACATTCTGAAGTTACAAATACATCAACACTTAGTGCCCAACGATTAAGAACAATAGTCCAACAATATTTCCCATGTTCTCCAAAAAATCCAGTTTTATTCTTCCTTCCTTCTCCTCCAAAAGAAAATATATATATCCCCCCACTATCTTTGTAATATCCCCAATTTTTCATAAAAATTTAAATTTTTTCTTGTGACAATTAATGTTTAAAATCATCGATAAAGAGAGTAACTTAACTGCTAACAGTTAACATCCTACATGGTTAATCTAGAAGCTAAAACAACTTTTTTTACTAATTTCTATAATTACACTCTTCACCAACTGCATCAAGATTAAGTATTGAAAAATGGATTTATTAAGTAATGATCTAAAGTAGTATGAGCTGAATACAATTGTTTGTTTACCATGTACTAAAGTTTGTCTCCTGCTTAATGAAGGAACTTCAGTACATGCCCGAGGCTTACTTAGCTTTTGAAGCTAATGCAGTGAAATGATGATTCTTGTACAGGTCTTTTTACAGGTAAAACGTTTTGTTCCCAGTTTTAGGATCGAGACTAATTATCTCAACTTGCAAAAGTAAAATGCTATCATGTTTATTTAAAATAACATTTTGTGAAAAGATGAAGGTATTGCCAGACCTTTTTTCCTTTCCAAATCTTGAAATCGGTTATGTTATTGTAAAACGATGATGTTTTCGTACATATTTTTTTTATTTAAAGGCTTATGTACTTAGAAATACGAGCAAAGATAGAAACTTATGTCTCTAGACTAAACTATGAACATAACCTGTAAATCTTAAATTAAACCTATTGTTGGTGTAATAGATCTTAATTCTACAAGCAACATTATAGAAGGAAAGTCCTATAAACTAAGTCTTGCAATACTATTTTTACCAAAGTATTTCATATGCAATGGAATTAACATATGCCTGAAATGTGATCATAAACAAGAACTAACCTATGTTTATGTATTGTTATGTGGTTAAAGAATTGGACATTTGTATATGCGATAATACTTATTTATGCAAAGTTTAAATATTATAATTATCACCGTATCTAACATTTGTTGGTATTACAGGTTTAACAATGTTATTCGAGACTTTGGAGAAACTCGTATCCAAAACCCAAAAGATTTAACTCTTGGTGGAATCCAAGTGGCTGACGGTTTGTGGATAGGGTTTATGTGTTGGAAAACCCTACTACATAATCGATCAAACCCTAAATTTTCGCATTGTTACCCAACATTTCGCTGCTTGGTAGCGCCACTAGGATCATGCCCTCTTGGGCCTTCGATGCCATTGTTTAGCTCTGTTAGTGACAGCCTTCGATGCCAATGTCTTAACTCTGTGAGTGGCTTAACCTACTTATCAGCCAAACTTGAATCCTATGAAAAATAGGAGTGTGGTTACTAGATCTATAACACACGGCTTACTTGTGGAAATCATTGACAGTAGGGAGATTTGGTTCATCGTGGCTTTTACTGTTTGCTTTCCTATTCTCGTGGAGGTTTTTAGAATGTGCTTCTCCTGCCCAGCTACTAGGGTATGAAGTTTTCCTTGGACGAGGTTGCTGCACAAAACAAATTGTTGCATGGTCGAGGATAAAATATCTCCAGGTAACTCATTTTAACTCTTTCTGCAAATGCCATAATGATTCAATATTGTAACGTTTTTTTTTTAAACATGAACTTAACTTTTCTCAATTTCTTGTGCAGGCTTATCCTACAGGTGTAATCTCGCTACTGTGAGTTGGAAGACAAAGGATACTTGAGGAAAAAAGGCTACATGCTTCTCAAACAACCGGGTAGGCCTCGATTTCATACCTGAGGTTACTTCTGTGGTGATGTGTGGGGGTTTGGAAAGATATTGTCTCACCGAGATTTGAGCTACCTTGCTGTAGCTGCGTTTGAATAATGCTTTGTTTGGAAAGGTCGTGTGGCTGTAGAACTGTTCTGTTAAAATGTTTAAGTTTTCTTAGGGTTTCGCAGTTTGTAAACACCTTGTTTTTAATTTGTAACGGTTGACAATAAATGGGTGCACCGGCCTGTGTAGAAAGGAGTCTTTGATAGACTTGGACATCGTGGTTTTCTGTGTTGGATAAATTTAGTTTGTTTAAGCTTAGATTAATGAAATTTTAAAGAACCTCATTGCTATTTACCTATATGTGGTGAATGATTTGATAAAAGAAGATGAAAGGCTTTCGCTGTTGTAAATGTCCATAATTTTGATTTTTGTTAAGATGAGGTTATTATGTGGAATTTTAAAGTGAAAACTAGTTTATGGGTTTTCTTTTTAGTATAAAGATTTATTTATGAAATAACAAAAGGAAAAGGGTTTGTCACTACAACCCGAGCACGACTGTGTAAATTTGATTTAGAATAGTTTAATTTATCTTTTGTTATTTTATTTTAGTATATAAATAATAAACAGTCTAAAATCTATTTCTGTGTAAAATTTATTTAATATAGGGCATTTATAATATAGATATTATAATTATATAATGAAGAATTTGATTATTGAGGATATGGATAAAACTGTAAATACCCTATTCTAGAAAAAAAGGAAAGAAGGAAAGACTTGGTTGACAATTTTCCTTAATTAGGGTTTGTATTTTTTTTTATTTTTAATTAAAACTTAAGTTATTACTATAATTTCATTATATTGTTTATATAATCTAAGTTGTTCCTAGTTACATTATTTTTTTTGTTTCTATAATAGTTAATAATTACATGTATTTATATTAGTTTAAGCCTTAAAGACAATTGTGTTTACTGTGCTAAAAAGGACATCGTTAGACAAATTGTGTACTTTATGTTTATGTTTTAAACAGATGTATTTTAACTAAGGAAACTTCTGAAATAGAGGAATCTTTCTTTTAATTAGCTCTATAAAGATTAAAAGTAAATAATCATATTCCTGCACATTTTGATTTGATTTGATCATCAAACTTAATTTCACCTACTGTACTAGAGTACCACCTCTTCAAATGTGTGGAAAAATACAGTCAGGTAATTCATTCATCAGTAAATTTAAAACTAACCGTAATTCAATCTTCCTAAAACATATTTGAACAGAATTTATCAATCTTGGAACAATAAGAGATTTAACTTACTCACAAAATAATCAGTCATATAGATGCATCAAATCCTAAATTTATGCATTCCAATTCCTATATTGCTTGCATAAAGAAAATAAAAATAACATTTAGAACCTGATAATTATAGCAGAGGATACAACAACCTAAGGATCTCGTTCCTCCCAACCAACTCCTGAAGACTGTTGAGCTGCAAATCTTAGGACCCTCGAGCCTATCTACTGGTCCACCTGGTTGAAAGCATTGGGTGAGAGAATAGGTTTAGAAACCCCTGCAACTCCTCAGAGTAATCAACAGTAATACTTCTACCTGTAGCAGGAAGAACTTAGCCCAAAACAGCTGCACTAGTTCAGTAAATCAACACTTTACCACTCAAACACTTATGCATGTCCCCTCCATTGAACTTCTTGTGCACCAATTTCACTCAAAAAATTCACAAGTAAAGAATGAGCAGCCTCAGCTGAATTTGATTGGTAGTTTTATTAGCATGCCTAGCTTTTTTGGGTCAGTTTTCACTTAATGAGCCACCTGCTCTTGTTCCACTTTCTTGGGGAACATGACCACAAAAATAGGGAAGTTGCCTCCTACAACAGCTAGAAGTAGTTTGAGGATGCTGCCAAGTGTAAATCTGCTCTCAACCCAGCCTATTCCACCAAGTGGCCAGCAGACACTCATTTAACAACCTCCTCAAGTTGTTGTCTCATCTTTTATTTATTAATTAATACAATATTCAGTAATTAAATACAATTATCCTTGACCCCACCTGGTCAATAATTACAAACTTTATAATAAAATTAAAGCATAATGTCTTCTCAAACATAAAATGTTTTTGCAAATCTGGGGTATGTGACAATCTTACTTCATATCTACTTATGTACCTCCTTCTCCATCCTCCTACTATATTATCTCATTGTTAATGTGCACCTATCCCAACTACCCATGCCATCCCCTCCTAAGTTCATTTAATTCAAAACTAGAGTAGACGGATCACATTTGTTTGACCAATTAATAATAATAAAAATAATAACAATCACTTTCACATCTATCCATTTAATTCAATAAATATAATTGTGTTAGAAAAACATAATAAAAAAGAGACACCAATAAATGTAGTTCACCCAATATGGGCTACGTCCATGGAGAAAAAACTAGTCCTTTTATTATTCCATCCAACAAATGAAGGGATGCAACCCACATCACATCCACTACAACAAGTGAAGGGATACAATTCGCAACACATCCCTTGTAACTTCCTCTTCTCTCTCTTAGAATCTCTCTCTCTCATACACCCTAGTCTTTCACAATACTACACAACTACAATACAATTCCCTCACACATAAAGAGGGTTTCCTTCTAGGAAAAAAACCCTAACATAATTTCTACCGCCAAATATGTGACTTAATCATGAAAGACTCAAATTGACTGCGAAATTATAACATTTTACAAGGCAATATTCCACCACATTTCAATGGTAAAAAAAGGACCAAAAGCGAACCCAAAAAAAATTCCTTTTGGGATCCCACCCCCGAACTCCCCCCATAGCTCAACTATTTGTTATCGGATCAAAACACAGCTGAAATAATCCTCTAACTTAGAAACATAATTAGGCTCCACAAACAACAAATTTTAAGCAATATAACAAAATCAATTTATGAATTATGAACTCTCATTTACTTTTATGATTTAATCAATAACTATTATTTAAAACTCACTTTAACTTTTATTGATCAACTTGATAATAATAAATTTAAAGTTAAACAAAATTCAAACCACTTATTTTTGAATAATTTCAATCAAGTCGCGTTTTCCATTTAATTAGTCATTTATTAAATAAATAAGGTAGATACTTGAATAGTCATAAAGTTATTATTGGCTATGCAATTTATGTAAGTGTATCTACTGCTTACATAGCTTATGTAGTTACTAATAGTAGTAAATCTCCCATAAATGCATAATTTACACAAGTTGTTATCCATTTATGCAGATTTAAACTAGAAATTATAATGTCTAACCAATTACTAGTAGATCATCATAATACAATTTAACAACACAATGTACTTAGTGATGATACTAAATTAAATCAAGGGTCTTAACACACACATACTTACTTTGATTGCTCTCCATAAATTCAATGACATCCTTATCTACTTGCTTCGTTTTATCTAATTCATAACTACCTTCCTCACCATTTTCTTCCTTTGATGGAATATCTTAGAGCATGAACTATATTATTGGCCTAACTCCATACAGAACCCGTAAGAGAAAGGGTTAACTACATCGTGATCTAAGCTTCCCCAATAAGTAACCAGCAGTCATCATCACACACCTTGGGGAGCGTGTCATAGCACAACCCTCCCATGACTCCATGTTTCTGAGGATAAATGGTGGGTAATGCCTCCATCCCTCTTAATGGAAAGAGGGCTAATTCCTACATTGAAATAGTAGCTAAATTGCTACTATTGTTTTTAGGCTTTGTCATTGAACAACCAGTTTGGGCAATTGTGTTTCTTGAAACCCTACACCTACCCACACATCATAGTGATGAACCAATAATCATTCAAAACCAATACCATGTGTTTTCCCTTGCATATATGGAATGCCTACGGTTCACAAGGATGGGGTGCCTCTACGCCCGATTGTGAACATAGTCGACTCTCCTACATACAGACTGGCTAAATTCTTAGCGCTCCTATTGAAACCATTTGTTGTTAAAACGTCTTTGTTTGTAAAGAACTCCTCCAGATGGATAAGCGAGATCATGAAAGATAAGTTAAGCAAGGATGATGCCCTGGTGATTTTTGATGTGGTATCACTCTACACAAAAATATTGATCAATGATGCAATTGCAACAATTAGACATCTCATGAATGATAGCATAGCTAGGCCAGTTGATGTATGCTTACAATCTACCTTATTCACCTTTTGTAATCAATTTTATTAGCACATGGAAGGGGTAGCTATGGGTTTCCACCTCTCCCCCATGGTTGCTAACCTTTATATGGAGAATTTTGAACAACTAGCCTTGGACTTGTTCTCCTTGAAACCTTGATGATGGAAGCACTATGTTGATGATACATATGTGGTGTGGCCGCATGGAAGAGAGAACTCGAAAAAATTTCTCAACCACCTTAATGGTTGCAATACTAACTTTAAATTCACCATGGAGGTGGAGAGGAAAAATTCCTTACTCTTCCTTGATGTTTTGGTCTCTAAAAATGCAAGTGTCTTAGTGTCACACCAGGTCTATAGGAAGAATGCACATACAAATTAGTACCTTCATGTTGATTTCCGTAATTATACTCCCAAAAAATCGGTGTCATCAATACTTTGATAATTAGGGCTCTAAGGGTTTGTGATGAAGAACACTTAGATCAAGAAATAAACCACTTGTCCCAAGTATTTAAAGAGAAGGGTTATACATATGGGCAGTTCAACCAAGCAGTTAACAATGCCAAGAAGCCAAAGAACAAACGATTTGGTAAGGATGAAGGGAACACCAATAATATTAAAAGAATATCCCTTCCATACATAAAAGGTACAAGTGACAAATTGGCCAAGATACCGAGAAAATGAAACATTAAGGTGGCATTTATACCCCTCCACACTATTGGAAGAATGCTTGAATCTTTGAAGGACCCAATCAAACTAGAAACATACAAAGGTGCTTACTCTGTGTGGCCATGTTCGTGTGGGAAGATTTACATAGGGGAGACCGAAAGGTCCATGGAGGTGAGATTAAAAGAACATTGTGCTGACCTAAGGCATGAAAGACATAGAAAATCAGCATTGGTTAAACACACATATTTAACAAAACATCACATTAGTATGGAGAAGGACACTATCCTTTCCAGAGAGGACAACCGTTCTAAATGCAAAGTCAGAGAGAAAATTGAAATTAAAATGAACTATGAATGTCTTAATAAAGATTATGGAAAATATTAGTGATACTTGGACCCCTTTACTTCACAATTTAAATTTACAAAGCAATCAACATGGGCTTGTCTCACCATGTGAATCCGACAAGATTTGATGCCATCTTGCACCATTGTTTATATTCATGGTTGACTTCTCAATTTTATCAGGCTTGAGGTCTCATGAGGATGATTCCAAGGAGGGATCGAAATATCGAAAGAACACAACATATTTGCACGCATTTCTATGCTATAACAATTTTGTCATGCATATGATGATTTTAAAATAATGTTTCACTCGCATCCCATTTCTCTTTCAATGTCTAGGATACCAATGTACTTTTGTACCATAGAATCCAACTATCACTTAGCTTATTTAAAACCATAGTTTAGTCTTCTAACATAATATCATGCAATATTGTGCAATCATTGAAATATACATACTTCATTACTAATCATCAACAATGTAAACTCATGTACTTTTGTACCATAGAATTCAACTATCACTTAGCTTATTTAAAACTATATGTTAGTCTTCCAACACAGTATCATGTGATATCATGCAATCATTGATATATACATACTTCATTACTAAGTTACAATGTAACAATACTTTCTATGCACCATACACCTGGTATCACATTTATCTGTTCAACATATAACTTTAATTGGTATCCATGTACCTAATATATCGTTTAAATTTACATGCTATAGATAAAATCAATGAACAGTCATCATTAACAATATTAACATAAATACACACATATATACAACTTCAGGAATCATAAACTTTAAAATACAATGGAATCATTTAACCACATTCCTCCTTCTGCCTTCCGCTATGGACTTCAGGAATCAAAAACTTAAAATACAACGGAATCATTTAAACACATTCTTCCTTTCACCTTCCATTGCGGACTTCGGGAATCGTTTAAACACATTTCGTCTTTTGCCTTCCGTATTCCACGGGCAGACTCTGAATCACGGAAACCATTAGAGGAAATTTGGGGTCTAAAATGGGCCTTATAAGAAAGCGTGCCAACAATAAATTTTGGGAGTTGGAATTCAAGAACCAATAGAATTTCAATAAAATGAGTCAACCATAATGGTTGAATTGACATATTTGTCATAAAAGAAAACTATTTTTTTGTTCGTTTTTTTGACATATCTCCCTGTGTGTTTACTCAAATTTCAAGTGGGAGAGCTCATTGGATGCAGAATTTAATTCTACATCCAACGATTACCCACATTGCATACTTTTGACGAACCCCATTACCCCAAAAATAGGAAATACCAGAAAAAATGTGATGATGACATCATCATCACGTTTTTTTAGGTTTTCTTTTTTTTTGAGGTAACAATGTCCGTAAAAAGTATGCACTATGGGTAGTAATTGGATGCACAATTAAATTCTGCATCCAACGAGCTCTCCCACTCAGAATTTGAGTAAAAACACAAGGAGATATGTCGAAAATACGAACAAAAAAAAGTAGTTTTTTTCATTCTTCCTCCAAAATTAATAACTATTATTTTATTATTTTCCTTAGGAGGCCCATTTTAGACCTCAAATTTCCTCTAATGCCAACACTTGGCTTCATTTCTCTTTCTGTTTTCTGATTTCCACCTCCCACCTTCCGCCTTCTACACAGATTCCAGGGTGCGAGAACACTTAAGTCATATGCATTATGACTCTGTAACTAGGATTCTAGCATCCATTGACTTAAGCAAAATGAATTGGAACAAAAAACACATGCAGATGTAAAATGTAGGGTCATTTAAAAACAGTAAACTCTACTTAAATCTTTAATAAGTATTCAACATATTCAGTACATTCATAAGAAATACATTGCAGAAATAAGAATAACCAGAGAATACTTATCTTGAAGATGAAGTTGTCCCACAACTATCTATGTCGCTGCAACATTCCACCCAAACATAGGCCAGTTGTGTTCATCAATCTCTCAACACAATTGCCACCCCTGAACTGGGCATGATTTCCACAAGGAACTAGGGAACAACAAGCTCACACATAGCCAGAACAAATAAAACACAATCAAGCCAACCCACAGTTGGGTTTATCATATTGTTAATCCAATCCAATACACAATTGGTTTTATCAGGCTGCAGGAAATCAAGCCAATACACTACTAGGTTTATAAGGCTACTCAGCCAAGCCAACTAACAATTGGGTTTATTAGGATACTCATCCAAGCCAACTAACATATGGGTTTATCAGGCTACTCAACCAAGCCATCACATTGTTGGGTTTATCAGGCTACTCAACCAAGCCATATAACTATTGGGTTTATCATACTGCAGGCAGTCAATCCAACATTCACATTGAGAACCATCCAAGCCAACTAACATATGGGTTTATCAGGCTACTCATTCAAGCCATCTCACTGCTTGGTTTATCAGGCTACTTATCCAAGCCAGCTAACAATTGGGTTTATTAGGTTGTCCAACCAAGGATCACACATGGCCAAATGCACATCAAGACATAACTAATCCAACACATCATTGGGTTTATCAGGCTGCTCAACCAAGCCAATATACGATTGGGTTTATTAGGATTCCCAGTCAAGCCAATATACTATTGGGTTTATCAGGTTGTCAGCCAAGCCAATCTACATTTGGATTTATCATGCTGATAAGGCCGTGGAAAGGTAGAATGGCTAAGCCAGTGGCTCATTCATAGAGCTAAGGACACCTCCAAAAGATCTATATGGCCTGGCATCCACAATATCTACACACCCAACACAAGGAAGTATCCCCTTCTCTGCTACACAGTCCATTGGGATATACCTTCCCTTCCAGTGCTCTTCAAGATGTGCATAGAAGATTCACCAGCCACTCTTATATTTTTGTGAGGTTCCTCTCTTCACTAGGTTTATCAAGCCAATTTAGCGTCTCTTCCACTCCTAATTCTTGCATACAGTTCAGACCCAAACCAGGGCACACATAGCAGCATTAAACCACAAGGAGACATAGCAACACAGGGCTCCACTTTGTAACACAGAAAACCAGGGTCCCATACCAATCTATAGTTCAGAAAAAAAAAAAACAAGGTTTCACTTGTACACAAGAGACCAGGGTTCCATACCACTTTGTAACACAGAAGAACACTGTAACACAACAACCCTGAACAATGAACAACGAACCCCGTTAGTTTCTGCGTGAATGAGGATAACGCTACTCAACAAAATGCTCCGCAAATCCGGATAGATGAAAAACATAGTGAATTCGAATGGAATGGGGAATGGACCAAAACATTTTGGGCGGCTCCAGAAAATGATGGGATGATGGAACGAGCACACATTTTATGGGTTTACTTGCTTCAGGAGCAAGAATGCGACTTCCCCCATAATGCAGTTTTGCTCAGACTGCAGGATGGATCAGTCATGAAACCGACTGCCATACCTTGCTCTGCCCAAGGAATTAACTGCCTCAACCACTCTTCTAGAAGAATTGAATGATTGAGTGTAAAGGACAAAAATGGTATATGAGAGCTTATGGTTTCTCTCATTGACATCTGGTCTCACCCTATTGGCTCAAGGTTTTGGATAAATCCCCTCCCTATTCCTTGTGAAATCATGCCCCCATCTCTTTCGTTGCAGTGCATAGCTAGTTGTGGTATTTTATTAACTTGCATATTTACATGATATTTCAAAATATATTGTGCCTGTCCATCATGAGAACCATCGGCATCAACTTTGATCGTCGATGCATAAAACACTAAATCAATGGCAGGGCCTTGTCCTTGAGCTTCTTGCCATGATTTAAATACAATATATACATCATGTACAATTTTAATACCATGGGGTCAAAACGGGGGTATTACAAAAAGCTACTATTCCTTGAAGGGAAAGATGTTTATGGTTTATCCCTTGTATTCTATCGAATATGCTTCCTCTCTTTTGTATGAGGCTGTAGATATTACAATGGTCCTTGTGAGACACTCCTTAGGGAATAACAAGCTTGAACAACTTTTGAAGCAAGGCATGCAATCTATAGTTGAAATCAATGCAACATATAAATAACACATCGTACATAGGTAGAAGAAGTATCCTTGGATGTTTTTGAATTGATCAGTAAAAGAACAAGGAAAGAGATTAAAGAGAAATGGAACTTATGTGTTTGTTTTGATGTCAAATTGGAATGTGTTCTTTGTGCAAGGCATAAGAGGAATGTAAACATCCATGGTATTTACATGCACCACTTGGTGGAAATACCTCCAGGAATGGAGTTCAATGTGGTTGGGCATGAGAAATATGATATTAATGGTGCAATTGATGTGAATGGGAATGCATAAAATCCAACAGATCCTCCCATTTGGGATGATATTTTATGTTTTTTTAACCAACCCTAGAAATCCTATGATCTTTGCACTAGCTCGACTTGTTTCAAAAGAAAAAGAACATGAATAATATTGTAAATGTTTTTGGGGAGTCTCACCGTTTGTGGGAGGTTTCAAATATGGCTTTAATAATGGGAAATCAAGATGATATAGGTGAAGTATACCTTTGGATGTGGAATATGTTGTAGTTAACGATGAATATACATTTGTTAATACTCTAGTGGCATGTAAAGAAGCATATAGATCCACTAAAATACATAGAGAATTAGGAGAACCAAGTGAAAAGGATGATCATAATAACAAATCCCAATATATTTCCTATTCTGAGGAGAAGAATTTTCTCTTTGTTATTGCTGCACATTACTACAACTCCAAAGGCAAGGATACTAGTCTTCTGGGCATTATAAAACAATTTATAAAGATTTATGCCTAGATCCTATGTCAAGAACACTTGGATTTATATAGTCAACAATGTTGACTATATATGAAATATAGTCCTTATTAGCTTCTGGGAACGTGAATTTAGTCAATTTTGATGTTTTATTTTATAGAAAGGGTAGTGAAATCTACTACACATGATCTCCAAAGGTAGATGGAATTACCACTATTGGAGATTCAACTTGTACAATTGGTTGGCATTATGTCTCGCATATTGATTACAAATGGGATAATATTGGGGGTGCTCACATTGAAAATTGAGACCATAATGAAATAAAACCAATAAAAAGTTTCTTTGAGAGGTTTGATACCATGATCTTTGCAAAGTCTATTATGCAAAGAAATTTAGTTTCACTCACAACTTATATTATTGTTCTCAATAAAACACTAAATTGCATTACCCCTGAATAAGTTATTAATGTAAATAAGTGGTGGTTCCATGGCATCAAATTTAAGAGAGATTATGTACTCTATCACAAAAATGGGCATTATAGTTTTTTTACTATGAAAAAGAGAACCTAAGAGCATATATCCAATACAATCTGGCACCCTCATCTTATTTGTTCAAATCCAAGACATGTGACTGGCACTTATCATTCAAGCATGATGTCTTCATTCACACACACCAATGGGTCATGTAACAGTAGCACTCATGGTTCCTGGATGCATGTTGGCATGTACACAAATATTGCATGTCCCTAAATTTCACTTGTTTCATCTAATTTTTAGATTTTCCCAAATGCGGTTAGAAACCCCTGAAATTGAACTCAGGTCTAGTTCAAAGCCTAGTTTAGGGTAATGTATTTTACTAATTATTGGCCAGTTTACAACTAAATTGAACTATCCACCAGATCTTTAAATACATGTCCAAAAGATAATTTTGTTTGGTTTCAAAACATGACCAATTATGTTTACTTATTGTAATTGTAGACAGTATCTATAGTAATTTTAGATTGCTATTATCTCTCTCATCATGTCATCCTGATGTTTTTCTTAAAAGAACTGTAGAGTGGTTCAATGATATCTATTTCTTTACTATAGTTCCTAGCTTCTATTATCAACTAGTTTTTATCAGTGTTGATGTTTAAAGATACATTGAAATGAGACTAAACAACATGCGTGTTAGAATGGAGACAAGGGTATTGATTTCCAACAATTTATAATGATTAAGTTCATGCCCATATTGAAATATACACTCACACATGTTTGATGCAAAGTATCGGTTTTCATGAGATCTTATCACACATGGGTTTTGTTGCCTCTACTGCTAGCGTGATTGTATCTTCTCTATTGGCTTGACTGTGTGTCTCTTTTTCCAGCGTGGTTGTGTCTTCTCTACTGCTATTGTGACTGTGTATTCTCTGTTGGCTTGACTGTGTGTCTCTTATGTCAGCATGACTATGTATTCTCTTATGCCAGCATGATTGTGTCTTCTCTACTCTGAGTGTGACTCTGTCTTCTCTTCCAACATGACTGTGTCTTCTCTGGTGTCATCGTGACTGTGTTTCTCAATTAATTTGTGACCTATTTCTTTGCCTTCTTAAGAAGTGATGTTGAATCATGGATAAAGGATTGAAGCTTATCTTCATGTTGATTAATAATATGAGGTCTATACCCTTACTACTCTAACCCTCTTAAACTCTCTCTCAAGGTATGTCATTTGTTCATCTAGGTGACTTGTCCCTTCGGTGACAAGACTAGAACCTAAAAAATATCGGAGTATAAAGTTGATCTAAAACAATACTAGACCAACATTGTTATTATTCTTTGTTACTATTTATTTCATGTAGATTTCCATTTATTGTTCGTTAGTTTAACTTCATTATTATTGTTTATGTTTTGTACATTTCAATTAGTAAAACATCTCAAGGACCAACTTTAATGCAGTGACCAATGGAGTGTTAAAGTTGAAAGAGATGAAAATTATTTTTGAATTTGATTGTAGCGGTATTATTCTAGATCTAACCTTGGTTTTAGTTATGTTTATGCATTCAAGTATATCAAATCCTAACCTAACCCTAAACTTTAACAATTTTAGGTAGGTAATGAGGGTCTGTTACAACTCCCTTTCAACACACTAGATCCTCACACATGACACATGAGCCACAAAGATAAATGATATGGCCTAATACCATGTCTTTTTATCATATCCTATAGCATAGGCCATATCAGCAATCATCGATGTACATAATATTGAAATTTTCACCATACTCAACTTGCAAGAAAAAAATTCCCTACTTAAGGCATGTGTGATGTGCCAGGGGACCACGAGTGGTCCATGATAACCTTGAGATGATTTTTATGTCTCAAGTCCATAATAATTAGTGTTAAACCCAAGAACCATCCCTCATTCACAATTCCTTAAAATGGTGACCATATCTCACTTATGTATCCTTCTATGATGAAATTGGGGAAAGGATACATGAGTGTATTTTTTATGTCTCACACGGGAATCCTTTTTTGTATCCACATCTACATAAAAAAAATGTAGATGTCTATGAAACAAACATAGCGAAAATTTGATCTAAATTAGAAAAAAAATCCTATCATAACATGTACAAGGTTGTAGAACAATAGACCGTTAGTGGATGAAAGGCTTCAATTCTTTCTCATTAATGGGAAACTCCAATGATTCACCCTTAGAGTTTGTAGTGATATAGTCCATGATTGAGGGTCCTGACCTAACATTATCAAAGTTTCCATGATTTCCAAGGTATTCATGTCTTTGATATAACATTTATTCTATATCTATTTCCTTGAATACGGTGTTATAATCCCCATTGAGTTCAAGGGATATAACTGTGGGTCTATGTATATGTAAAAAAAAATATTAGGGAAATTACAACCCTCTCAAAAAATTCCATTAAATGTATACAACATTAGATTTGACTTATATGTCTGATAGAAATTTGGTAAAGATTCCATTATTAATCTTTAATATATTTTTATTGAACAAAATCGACATATGTTGCACCATGATACGATATCACATTTTATGAGTGGGGGATTGAAAAATATCACATATAATCTTTTCTAAGAATCTCCCTAGTGAGATATCAAATAGATCAATAATTGAGTAGAGACTTTCCAGCTTGGATTATAAATACTTTATAAGAAAGAATTTAAATAATTATTTTTCCTTGTGCTTATATGTCATCTAAGAATTAAAATTATTACTATAGTTTAGATCTCACTTACTAGCATACTACTCAAATTTTCTTGGGAATAAGGTATTGGTTACTAAAAATTGAGGTGTGTTGTATTTGGTTACAATAAATGCTCATACCTTCATTTATGCTACTACGAGGTTCTTAATGGCATACACTTCGTACATTGGCGGTGCAGAGAAATTTATGGTGACATGGACCGTGTTTTTTACCATGGCATTCAGCTCTTTCATCCCCAAGTCGAGTGATTCACCCAAAACTTGAGTCTTTATTTGTGGAATGGGTATCGACACGTCACTAGGTCGCTCCTCAGACGAGCTAGCTAAGTCCTATGAAGCAGGTAATTGTGGTATGTAGTCGACTGCCATTCTTACTTCTTTTACCACCTTATAGAGTGTTTGTAATAAATATGTGATACTACTTGTTAGCTCTGTTTTTCGCTCATCTATCTTCTTTAGGATTTGGTTGGATACTTTGGCCATTGTATTTTTCAGAAGCGTATAATCATCATTGGTAAGGCCAACGGTTCCAAATAATTTGTCATCATTCCTCTTCTTATGACCCTTCATAGAATTCTCTGTTTTCTTCCTCTTCAACCATGGTCATTAGTGGACCAAATGCAATGGTGTCTTCCATGATGGGCATAGGTGAAGGTGTCTTGACACCTGATTCTGCAACTATGCTTGTACAAGAGATAGAAATGACCATAATTTGTGAAAAATCGCCTAGACTCTTGCAGTTGCAGACATACTAGATCAACTTACTCAGTTAGATGCAAATAGAATAAATAAAACTTTCACGCGAAGATGATATACAATCATCTGTTTGGTCAATATTTCCTTCACACGATGGGGCAATAAATTGGAAAGGTGGCAGCGATTTTCGTCACATGGAGCAATCGTTTGAAACATTACAAGGAAACTGTCACTCAACTGTCACTTCAATGTAGTTATTGTGCACTAATGACGGAAAGGGATAAAATGTACGCTGCCAAAATCTCCTGTGTTCTTAATTTAACTACGTCTTGTTGTCTTTTTGCAACCAATTTCCATCATGTGACAATAATTTTATTTCTACAACCGGGATTTGGTCGTCAACACCTTTCTTTCCTTTATGACAAACAGAGAGACTTTGTCACCATTTTTTTTCATCTTCGACAGGTAGATAGTCAGCCGACACTTTTTCTTTTCCTGTGACTCACGGGAAGTTTGCGACCAAACACCCATACTTGTTATAGAGTTAACATGTCTGGTTTTTTTTAACAGTCAACTAAGTCACGACTATCCTTGTAAGGATTTATTCGAATTCCATTCACCAATCCTTTGAAAGGTGTTCCATCTAATTTATTCAGTTGCACTCTGCCTCCTTCAATGATTTGAATGACAACATACAACTCGATCCAATGTGTTTTCATCTTGTCAAGGTGCTTAAAAAACTTACTGTCATACAGGAGGACTAGTCCTCCGACCTGAAAATGCTTGTTCTTGATGTGTCGGTCATGCCATACTTTTTGTCATTCCTTCTCAAAATTTTAGTGATAACCTGCAACAAAACGTTCTTCCTCCAACTGTACAAGTAGTGACAATCTTTCTTCAACAACACCAACATCAGTCATTTCAGTAATTGCAGCAATCCTTAGACTGGGTACAATGTATTCCATTGGCACAACATCCTCTTGTCCATATACTAATCGGAATGGAGTTCAGCCTATCAACTTCTTATAGGTCATGTGATATGCCCACGGTACTGTAGATATTTTCTGGTCCAAATCATCTCTTTGAACATTGAAAATCTTTGTTAATGCGTTCTCAGGGATCTTGTTGAATGCCTCGACAACACCATCCGCTTGTTGGTGATATGGTGTCATCTTTCTATGTTGGATATGGAATTATTAGATAATTATTCGATCAATTGATTGACAAAGTGTGTGCCCTGATCACTTATCAAAATATTCGGGTATCTGAATCTAGTCACAACATTGTGGAACAAAAATTTGGCAGCAATCACAGCAGTACAATCCTATACTAGCCCGGCTTCATCCCATCTAGTTAGGTAATCCATCGTAGTAATAATGTATCTTGCACCTATTCGCTTCCCTTGAGTGTTAATAGGTCCCAAAAAATCAACCACCCATTTTTCAAATGCGTCAAAGTTATTTGAGTTACTAGTGGCATTTCATCTCATCGTGATGACTTTCCGTTTCTATGACAGATATCGTAGTTGCGACAATATTCTCTAGCATCCACATGTAAAGTGGGACACCAAAATCCTGCTTTCAATATCTTACACACTGTATCTTTTCCAACATAATGGCCTCTTGCGACACCAGCATGCACTTCGTTCAATATCATTGGTCGCTCGTGTTCCAATACACAATGACAAAGAATTTTATCTAATCCCATTTTATATAGTTGTCCAACTATAAATTGGAACTCTGCAACTTGAAATGCTAATTATTTTTTTTGTGCAATACTAAATCCTTCTTGTACATATCCCATGCTCAATAAATGTATTATATCTTTGTAATGATCATCAAACATCATGATCACAAATAATTGTGTGTCAGGAAGGCTATCGTTGAGATTCATAGGTTCTTTTCCACTTTCAAACCTCAACAGGTGGTTTGGTCCTGAGTTGAGTCGACTTGACTTAACAATAACTTTAAAGTCAAATTCCTGGAAAAGGAGAAGCCACTGGAAAATCTTCAACCCCAACATTGGCTTGTTCACTAAATATTTCAACGTTGAATGGTTTGTAAACATCTTGAAATGTCCACCTAACAAATAGTGTTGAAATTTTTGAAGCACATACACCATAGCTAATCCTTCTCTTTTAGTCATAGTGTAATTCTTCTTTGTTGTTGATAATTTCATGCTAGCGAAGGAAATAGGATGATCAATCGACCCTTCATCGGGCTACACAAGTACAATGTTGAGTGCAAAAGACGATGCATCAACACGTACATGAAATTCATATTTGAAGACTGGAAAAAATAGTATGGGCGTTGTGACCATCTTGTTCTTTAGAGTGTCTAGACTCTCTTGGAAATGCTCGCTCCATTGAAACTCAACATCTTTCTTCAACAACTTATCCATCAGGGCAGTCACCTCTACATATCCTTTCATAAATTTTCAATAATATCTTGTATGTCCCAATGTCATTCTCAGCTATTTTACTATCACAGGAAGTGGTAGGTCAATGATTATCACAATTTTAGCAGGGTCAACCAGGATTCCATTGCAACAAGATATATGGCCCAACAGAATTCCAAACGGGGAACAAAAGATACATTTCTTTATATTCAACGAAATATGATACTGTCGACATCATTCTAGCATAATTTTGAGGCTCCCAATATGATATTTTATGAGCCCAAACACCGTCCAATCATCGAACTAGACCTCAAGAAATTTATGAATAAGCTTTGAAAACAACCACTACTATCTTGGAGAATATAGAAGGAGCATTCTTGATTCCAAAGGGCATTACTGTGTATTGGAAACAACCCCACTCCGTCGCAAATGTTGTTTTGTGTCGATCTTCTTTTGTGATTCTGACCTGATGGTATCTAGATAACCCATCAGTGAAAGAATAAACTTATTGACCCCCAACACCTTATAATACCTCATCCGTAAACAGAGTTAGGAACAAATCATGTAAGAAAGCATCGTTCAACTTCATTAGGTCAACGCAAATACGTACTTCAATGGTATTCTTCATATATTGCACTATTATCAGACTGATCCACTTGGATTCTTCAACCGGTTCTATGATACCCACATCTAACATTCGATCTAAATCCATCTTAACTTTTTCTTTATACCGCGGATTCAGCTAGTATGGTAGCTTCTTCACGAGCTTTGCATCATGTTTTAATGGTATCTTCATCTCTCCAAGGTCTCCAACCATCCCCTTCATCTATGAAACTTTTGTAGGGAACACATTTTGAAACTCATGCAGTAAGTCCATGATCATCCTGACAGTTACATCATCCCAATAATCTCCGATATAGGATAACTTTGGATTCTCTAGAGATCCAATATTTACTTTCTTAACCTTCAATGCACTCAGAAACTAGTTACTTGAAATACTAAATCCTTGCATCGCGCGAGTACCTTTAAACTCTATGATGTTTATGTCTCGTGGGGCATCATCATTTGGATCACCCATTACATTATAGCACTCCATCCAATGCTGGATTGTCACACTACTCTGATTAAATTTATTCATTAACATCGGGATGCCTTCAAATATATTTGTCGTGATCACTTGCAAATCGGCATCAATTGAAGGATGATCGTCCGCAAACTCAAATGTGTGCGTGAAACTAGCTACTTGGTATCAACCTACATGTACCAATTCCTTGGTATCACATCCATAGTATGTATAAATTGATGGACCCATTCCTGTCGTGGATATGCTTCCCATGTCACATGACAATATTCAATGTGCTTGGCAGGATCGGTCAATCCTGTGTACTTCTAACCAGTATAGTTGATCTCCTCTCCAAATCATATCTCCATCAACCTCCAACATTGAGGCCATTCTGAGATAGATTGTTTATGTGCTACCCACCATCTGGAAGGCGTAGCTTTTAGTACAAAGTCCAAACCGGAAAAGCATTGATGTTCTGTAACATTTTCTTCAAATTCGGTTAGAAAATATGCTAGGTTAGGTAAATCTTCATATGTGGGTATATCACTTAACTCACTACCTACCCGTCACATAGATCATGTAATTATTGCGCATTTTCTCATCGACACTTCATGCAATCGGTTCTACCAGTTTTCCAAAGCTTCTCCAGAATCCAATGTATAGGAACTAATCTTGAACCAACTGAGATTTTCGTCGTTCGTTGGATTCACATAATCATCCCTTGTAGAAGTAATGTTAAAAATATGGTCCAGATAATATCCTTGTCCTTCACTATTCACTGGTTCGACGTATCTTTGTCCTTCCAACTGATCAATTGGTGCAACCACTCGTAGCTCTGAATCTTCAAATGTTAATATTCTTTTCATTAAATTCATAATAGCCCGATTAGCAATAACCAAGTCAATACGTAGAAGTGCGGGATACGAATTTGTATCGTCCACAATGCCAATTAATTCAAAGTCGACATAACTTTTAAGGCCTTCTATCTCGATAGGCACCTAAGTTAGTCGACCAACATGTAGAACTTTCGATTGATTCGCTAATCAGAGCTGAAAATGAGACCATACGAGTCTCGATTTTACCTTACTCTCCCATGTTTTTCTAGTCATAATGTTGACATCAAAGCCTAAGTCAAGAATAATATAGTCCATATCATAATATCCTATTTATGCAGTCATCCTTAGTTCGTAATCAATCTTTAAAAAAAATTCCCACATGATTAACCCTTCTTTCTGGTCACACCTCTTCTTGAGGTTCTTCTATTAGAGATGTCAATTGTGCAGCAACATCTTTATATTGCATTAGTTTTAAGAAACTTTTAAAGAATTCTTTTAATTTACTAACATTTCTCGTTGGTTGCTTTCGAAACATCTAGTTGAATCTTTCAAGCATCTCCAATATTGGCCTTCCAGAAGTTGATGCTTGATTTATGTCAACAAATTTGTGTTGCGCGTTCAAGAATACTTCCTTTTATTTTTGGACGTCGAATGGTGTTTTCTTTTGTGCTGTTGGTCGCACCTGCAATTCTCCATATGGTGCTTCTTGTTCTGCCCCAGTCACATCACCTCCTCTTGTCACAACAAAAATATGTGGTTCCCTTGGTTCAACAAAGATATTCTGGATATTCTAATTGGGGTTCGGATTGGGATTTTGCGATGGATTATGGTTTCCTGCAATCTTGGTCTGCCATCTTGCAATCAACCGAGCACATTACTCGACATTGTGATTAAAATATTTGTAGTACGAACATGTCATAGTAGGGCTTGTGCAATCCCTAGAAAAGTTTCCATGTTTCCCAAAATTATAACATATAATTTGGCCTCTTCCACAACCAAATCCTCCTCCTTGTCCTCAGCCTCTAAAATCCCCCCCCTGGTTTGAGGGTATTATTGTTGCGGGTACTGATTTCGTGGATATTAGGCTTGAGGATACTGAGCCTGAGCTCTATTAGATTGCATTTGTTCGTCATTCTTCATTAAATAAGCATCAATTGTGTTCTCATGTAGCAGCTGATATGCTCTGTAGTCTTCCTCATCATGGCCTACTAATCGACAAAACTTACAATATAAACTAGCCAACACACTTACAATCTTCTGTAAGTACAAACACTCTTTCGAATGATGGCCTCTAGTTTGGCATATTCTACACCGAGGAATCCCTTGTGTATTTTCAGGCTCATCGCTCTCGATGCTAGATAATTCATATATGTCGGGTAGTTGTCTTTGTGGTGTCCCTCTATTCTTCATCTGATACACAAGAGTTCTTCTTGCACTTTCTTCCCTTTCTTAATATCTTGGAGTTGCAGTGTAATGTTGGATAGTTGTGAATGGATCTGCATCATGCCTACTCCAGTTTCTCCAATCGGTGAGGATTCCAACTTCATATCCAATTCCAGAGCCTTGGCCTAGGATACAATCTTTTTATGCATCAAAGGGATCCGGATGCGCGTTAACAATGTTGCAATAAACCATTCTTTGTGTTGAATGTATGACATCTGGAAACTTACTAGGATACAATCTTTTTATGCATCAAAGGGATCCAGATGCGCGTTAACAATGTTGCAATAAACCATTCTTTGTGTTGAACATATGACATCTGGAAACTTACTTTGGCCTTCAGCGCCTTAAATCTTTGGTCAAAGTCCCAAATATATTCCGTAGTAAATTGCTTAATTTATTTTATCTCTGTAATACACTACAACTCAGATTTGGGATTTCTGAACTCATCTATTAGTCCTGCTTGAATTTGATCTAATGCTTTCTGTGGGATTCCTGTCGGCACCACAGAGAATTTCATGTATCAATCCAATGAACGACCCCTAAGGGTTGTGATCATCTGAGCCTTCTTGATGGCTTCATCTTGGACTTTTTGCACGATCCACACGGATTTGCATAGAAACCAATGTTGCTCAGGGTCTTCTACCCCATTTCCATTAAATATTGACAAATTTATATCATTGTCGACCATTATATTTTCTCTTGGTACTATTGTATTAAATTTTTGGCTAATTGGTGACGAGTTTCTAGATCTTACCTCCAGATATGTAAACGGGGTCGTGGGTATGTTGTATCCGTACTCTAAATCTGTAGCTTCTTCTTCTTCTTTCTCAGATATAGGTTGGTATTCCTCTTCCTCATCACAAGAACCTTCATCGAAGTGCGACTACAATGGGTAGTCCTCCCCTCTGGTTGTACTGCAACTTCATCCTTATCACAATCTTTCTTCTCTTTCCCGAATGAAATCTTCTTCCACTCCTCAAGAACCCACTTTCTAGCTCAGCCTCGCCATCACCAGGAAACATCTCAATTTACTTTGATCCATTTTTCTCACACTTTTCTTATGAAATATCCTAGGTATTTATGCTCAAACCTCTATTCGCCATATTCCATTCTCAAGATCCCTTTCTCATATACATGCATCTTGGTCTAAATCTTTAAAGATGTAAAGTATTGTCCTCTAAGTCCTTGGAAAAATCCTCTTTCCGTCTCATTGTACGATTTTATGGTGTCGACTGTAATTTATGTGATGTACCCTTCCAAAATAGTGTTAACCCATAAATCAATTGCTCTAGATATAAGGTTATTAACACTTTTTAGCCGTTGAATAAGCTGAGTGCTCCACCCGTTGAATAAGCTGAGTGCTCCACTCTATCAATTCTTCATCTTGAAAGTTTCTCCACTGGGTTGTTGACCTTAACAACCACTCATGCAACAAAACAGGAAATTTGCAAAAGAAAATCTCATTAATATATGTACAGAGGTATCACTCCAAGCACTCTGCGGGGTTCAACTGAGATCCTTCACTTTCTTCCCATGAAAACTCTAGTGCCTTAAAATCCACCCAATATTGAATTTCCAACTTAGTTGGGTGCCACGGCATACCCCCACCAAATTGATTCACAATCCCGACAATGAAATCATTTGTTGACCTTATTTTCCATCGACCCAGGTTGAGATCCTTAGTCGGCAACAAAAGTCCAAGATATCGACTCGACGGAGGATCGAGACTCCATCGACTGCACCTGCAATGCAGATGCAGTCTCACCCGAGATAACTTATTGGGAACTTCCAGAACTAGGTCTCTATAGTTATGTGGGGATCTCTACTTGTGCAGTACTTTATCATATTACTCGACCAAAGCCATAGATTATACTTGGTATTCTTTGCCTATTCATTCAAGATACGGTTTATTTACCAGTCGACACATATTGCAATATTCAACATAAAAGCCTTATTACTAGTCATTCAATAAAAAGTTCAACACATACACATATGGGATTATTCATAAACAGATATGGTGCGGCATATTCAGGTCTACTTATTCATAACATACATGCATTCGACATAAACACATTAATCAATGACACACAAAGACAACAGTTAATGTTGAAACCCATCCGAGAAAAACCACACAAGTTCATATGGCATGAGAAATATGTTAGGACCTTTTGTCTGCGCACTTAGCTTGCATACTCTTCTCTATGTATTCTTTACAACTCATACCAACTTCTCTCCTCTTATGCTCTCAGGTTTCAGGACTATGTATTTCTTCTCTCCTTCACTCCTCTGTCGATCCACATACAGCCTGGATCGATCCTATAGCTAAACAACTCTCCTCCTCTCCTCTCTACCTACACAAAGACTTAACCAACTAATAATCGACCAACATCAACCCCGCACACAACTTGGATTTTTCCTTTTATAACCTTCTACCTGTCTTAATCATCCATCTCTTTTCTGTTAGCCGACATGATGCCATTTCTAGTCTCGTACATTCAGTTACAACTAATGATAGGCACTATCGGCCCAAAAATAAAATTATGCTTTATTACCAAAAGCATGTTTTATTCTAACCGACTCCTTACCCACGATCAATCAAACTGTCTTTTTCAACAGTTTTTCTCTTCTTCTATCTTGGTTCCTTTCATCGCGGCTACTCTCGTCATCGGTATTTCCATCGCAACTGCTTCTGTCACAACTTCTCTTCCGTCATAGACTCTTCTTGCGACCATAATATTTATCTTTCCAAACAAAAAATAAGAAAATATTTATTTAAAAAGAAATTATAGTTAATTAAAAAAGTCGAAAAATAATAATAAAGAAAATACGAACAATATACCTACTATTTTTTAATTGAAAGTAAATTTTACTTAGACAAATGAATTTAAAATTTCAATATACATAATTTTTCCAATTGAAAGTAAAATTTATTTGAACATAATAGTTATTATTAATTTTTACAATTTAACAATAAAACGAGTTATTATATTTTTATCAAACTATTTGTAACATCCCCTAAGTTATTTCAATTCTTTTACAATGGAGAATACAAAGGTGAATGTAAATGTGCAACTATCTCATGAGAAGCTCAAGGTCGATAAAACACTCTAATTAATGTTAGACCTAAGTTAAACTAAGTGATCATTCACTATCAATAATTATCTTAATTTAGGCATGTGATGTTGAGAAATTAACTCTAGAGCTCCCAAAGGAAAGAAGCTAAGGTTTCCTTCTTTTTGTTGTAATCATCTTGGGTATTAAGTGAGTGAGATATTTTTACTTAAAGGTTATCTTAATAGTTAATTTTGTACAAAAGTAGGGAATCTCCTAATAAATATATAAGAGATTAAAACAAAAAAAGAGAAATATTTTTTTTTAAATGCTAAAAAGAGTTTAACTTTATATAAATATTGTCTCTAAACATATTTGAAGAGAAAGTGCTAAAATATTAAATTCTTCTTTATGAATAACAATATAGATATATTATATAAACACACACACACACATGTACACATATAATTCTTCCACATTAAAGAAAATGTCAAGTAATTTAAATAAATGCACATGGACATATTCCATATAGTTATATACACACACACACACACACACAGAAACCTTGAAGATATTATATTAATTAAAACGTTGTGACTAGCCAGGCATACAAAAAGAAGGAGGTCTGAGACATGCCAAGAGTACTATAGAACCCAAAATTACATAATTGTTTGAGAAGATTACTAAAGTCCTAAATTTGTAGCTTTCCATATAAAAATTCTAAATCCCTTAGATGGGTAGATACGGACATATACACCTAGAACAAACAAAAAAAAACATAGAGTACCCATTTAAGAAAAATTACTCATGTTGCTTCCCTTTTGTGTTTTTGACAGGTTGCATCATCGAGGCTCCCTCCATTGCTTGATCTCTAGAAGGGTTGTCATGAATGTGGCTGCTTTGATTCATATTGACTAACTTCTACAAGTCATCCTTCATATAACCTATTGTTCCCATTAAATCATACAAATCTCAATTATTGTCTTCAATCCGGGTGTCTTGATTTTCTATCTAACGGGCCATCCAATCCACTTTTCTATTGCCTTCAGTTATGCTTCTGTTCACTATATCATAAAGCCATCTGAGATGTTTCTTAATGTCCTTGAGATAATTCTGAGTGTCCTCAAGAGTAACTTCCTTGTCAACCATTTCTTTACGGGATGGAGACATAGTTGAGGACGCGACTTGGTCTATTGCTTAAGACAAACAAATTGAACCTGTGATACCAAGGGTCTCGAAGGAAAGGGAGTCTGGACCTTCAATGGGAAAGTCTGCGCTGAACCAATTCTCTGCACTGAAAGGAGGGTTGAAAACAGTACCAAGATTCCCAAAAGAAGCTTGAGACGACCTATGCACAGAGGAAAGCTCTTTATCTCTGCTGGAGTTCCCTTCTTTTGTTTCGCAAGAACCTGCAACTACTATGTCTATTTTTTTACAAAAAAATTGCTTTCGACACCGGGGTAAACCTTATCTGAACTAACAGGACTGCTACCAGCTCTCGATGGAGGGAAAAGAGCGTTGGGAGCGGAATGAACATTGGGAGGCTTCGTCGGGAAGGCGAACTGGGCTCGTGTGAGGATTCCTATCGTTTTTCCCAGTACAGACTTTGCATTTAACTCCTTCACGTGGCCTTTTCCTTGACAAATGTGAACTAACTGCCAGAATTCCTGTTGGCTGGCAGAATGACGAAAAACGGTGGATGGATTCCTTTCACAAGGTTTCACATCTCCTTTGCGTGTCGTATGGCAGATGAGGGTGGTGTTGGCACTGGGGTGATGCCCCCCTCGTTTCCTTTTGTTATTAACATTTTTAGGGAACATAACAAAGATTGTTTATGATGCCCTTCACCTTGCTTGTTCCAATTTTGAGCTTGCCACCTTGATTTGCCAACTTATCTGCCTCTGAATTGTGCCCTCGAAGGATGTGGAAATAGGAGACTTGTGTTGTAGCAGTGACTTGACAAATACGATCGTGTATTCTTTTTATTTTGAAAACTCCTTTACTAAAGCCATTATTCATTTTGTGAATTACTTGCTCAGAATCTCCTAGAACATTGGTTTCAGAGATGTTGAGTTCCTTTGCAAGATTCATTCTGAAGTAAAGCGCAAGCCATTCATCCTCCTTGTTGGTTTTTCGACCAAGACCCCAAGCGTAAGACAACAATATATTTCCTTCGGGATCGAAGATGATCCCATGCGCACCTACCATCCCAGGACTATTATTATTATATTTTACCTTATATTATGAATGTGTTATTCCATATATGAAGGTTATGTAACAAGTAGAATGATTTTAGGAAATAATAAAGAAGTGGTCCAACAACAGTTAAGACCATTAAAATATTAGTTAAAGGCTTTAAATAATGATTAAGAGTGGATATTAAAGGGAAGAATTCGGCGATTATGAGGAGATGGATCTTTTCAATTGACTATGGGAAGGGAGATTGTTACATCTCTCCAATTATAATGGTTTGGCGGGGTTAAGAGGACGAGTTCAAAAGGGAGCTACCCAAGGATTGGAGAAATTGTTCCATTCTTCAAATAGAATTATGGTACATCATGAACGGATATCAGGATTGTTCCATTTCTACCAATTATGATAAGCAAAGTAACAATTGCAATAACTTCAACAAAGTGATTCAAGTAAATTCATGCTTTCATTGCAGGTGTAAATTCATTTAATGGTCAAAACATGTGCATTCCTCCTCTAAAATACAAATTATATTTTGAAGTGAAAAGTAGGTAAGAATAGTCATAGATGTTTATTTCAAAATAGAATAACACTTTAATATTAGGGAATTTAAAATAAAATACTCTACTTCTATGTACACTTCAAAATCAAATCAAATAGACTTACAATTTTTAAGTAAGTCTACCATGTATTATTTATAAAGTTTTGCTCTTCTTCTATCTTGGTCCCTTTCATCGCGATTACTCTTGTCGTCGGTCTTTCCGTCGAAGCTGCTTTTGTCGGAACTTCTCTTCCATCGTAGACTCTTCTTGCGACCATAATCTTTATATTTCCAAAAATAATTTTGACTGAATTATGATTAACTTTTCCTAGGGCCAACATATATATATTAAAAATATCATAGGCCGCGAGTAAATTTGAAATTATTGGAGTCTAATCCTCGGTGTGAGGAATATGAACGTATAAGGGAGACCAATAGTCACCCAGGGGTCCAAGAGACATCTTGGAAGTTGAAACCAAGGGTCATATAATGTAAATTTGGGAATGAGAAAATTGTGCTTTCATGCCTATCTTTCTGTCTTTGTGTGGTTATTCCTTTGCCTAAATTGGCTTTGTGTTTGCCAATGTTTTATTGTCCCTAATGGGCTCCTTGTTTCATTCTTCTATTACACATATGGTATGCCATTGGTGGTGAATAAACATACCAACAAAATTTGATGAAATATGAATTTTAATTTATAGAGCATTTTTATTTTTACACTTCATTAATTTCTATATCTGAAGCCCATATATGTGTGTGTATTTTTTCTTTATATTTTTATTTTAAATATGAAAATTTTGATTTTCGTCATGTTCTTGTTGTCTCTCTTTGTTAGGTAAACTTAACTTGGTCATGGTTTTTGGGTGCATGGTATTTGGTTGCACATTGTATTGCTTCTGAAGAGACCTATTTAAAAGTTTCTAAAATAAACCTTCTTTGTCATTGTGTGCACTTGATTTAACCCTTATGTTTATTACTTATTTTTGTAAACTTTTTAATTTTGTATTATATGAAACAATATATTGAAATTCACTATTTTGTTTCATATAATTATTATAAATGTTATTTAAAAAACAATTATTATTATAACCATAAAAATTAAGATTTAAATTTCAAATAAAAAACAATATTAAAATTAAAACACTATATAAAATTTTATTAACTTAAAAAATAAAGAATCAAATTACCAAATTACTGTTACCTTGTTTGATAAAAAATTACCCGTTCAACTATAGGGATAAAAAAACTAACAACCTAAAGGTGTGAAGTGTGAAACCTGCAGTCGTCAGTTTGAATATCAGTGACAAAAATGACAATATGGAAACACCTTCGAAGCCTCGTGGTGTGATTGGAGCCTGATTGTCGGCAACAAAAGTCAAGTCGATCATGCTTTCAAGTCGTGGTGTGACCGGAGCCTGATGGTCCGCAAGGAAAGTGAAAACGTGGGACAGCTGTTGAGCATTATCGTTACAAGTTGATAATTCTTGCAAGTTGTCGACGCATTGGCTCCTCCATAAAAGTGAAAGCCATGGGTGTAGATCAGTTGGCTTTTGTGGGGTTTGGTTCTCATAAAGTTTTATGTTTAAACTTCATGGTGAGAGATTGAGTTGGTTCAAACTTCATGGTGAGAGATTGAGTTGGTTCAAACTTCATAGTAAGAGATTGAGTTTGTGAACCAGTGGTGAAGCCTTTGGCTGGAAGTGCTACTTCTATCGATGTAGGTGCTGGGCCTTTGGCTAGAGATGCTACTTGCCGGTTACTATCCTTGAAAGGGACCCTAATAAGTGTAGGTGCTGCCGTCTGCAACCACGGTGAGTTCTCACATTCCAACTTGCCGGTTACTATCCTTGAGGGGGACCCTAATAAGTGTAGGTGCTGCCGTCTGCAACCACGGTGAATTCTCACATTCCAACCGCCGTGTACAGGGTGCGGGTTCCCAGTCCTGAAGAAAATAAAAGCTGTTTGCAGGTTTCACACTTCTACTTCTCCGGCATCTAATTCCAATGGCACGACGATCAATCGCCGCTGCGTCTTCTTCTGCCTCGAACTCTTACCGGTGCTACGATGTGTTTATTAACCATCGTGGCCCGGATGTCAAAGACCCCTTTGCCAGTCATCTGTATCGTCGCCTTTTTGGCCACGGCCTTCAAGTCTTTCTGGATAGAGAGGAGTTAGAGGAAGGACATCAGATTTCTTCCCAAATAGAAGAAGCTATCAGAGTAGCTTCTGTCCATATTGCCATATTCTCTCCCACTTATGCGGAATCATACTGGTGCCTCAATGAACTGCTTCTCATGGTAAGCTCGGGGGCTACCATTCTTCCCGTGTTTTACCACGTTGAGCCTTCTATGCTCCGGCGGGCGATCGGACCCTACGGAGAAGCCCTGCACAACCTCCAACAACCTCCAACAGAAGACAACACGCGACCCTCTAACTGGCGAAAAGAAGCCACGCTACGACTCAAACACTATTCAGAGTTGGAGAAACGCACTTTCTCATGTAGCGGATATCAGCGGTTTCGTGCTGCACGGGTAAGCGGGATCTCCCACTTCTATTTCGATCGTTTTACTTTTCAATTTGTTAAATTGATATGTACAGACTATAGAGCCTTCTTTTCCGCTACTTATTTTGGTCTCTCCGTGAAAATTATTCAGGGATGAGGGCGATCTATTGGAGAAGGTCGTTCAAGGAGTTCTGAAGAAGGTTCCGAAAACACCGTTGGATGTGGCAAAATATCCAACTGGTTTGGGGGAGAAATTACAAGAGTTTGAAAGAACGGTGCAGGAATCGAAGACAGCGGGGGCCAAGGTTGTAGGCATTGTGGGTTTGGGTGGAATTGGTAAAACCACGCTGGCCAAGGAATTCTTCAACCTAAGAAGATCATACTATGATGCATCATCTTTTCTATTTGATGTAAGAGAAAATGCCCGAACGTCTCTAGCTCATTTGCAGAGTAAACTCATCAAGGATCTCAAACATAACGATATTATAATTGAGAATCGTGACCAAGGTATAGGGGAACTTAAAAAGTATCTATCATCTTGTCGTGTTCTTATAATCCTAGATGATGTAGATCATATAGATCAGATGGACGCTTTTCTGCCAATTACAGATATCCTTAACCAGGAGAGCCTGATTTTAGTTACGTCTCGCGACAAGCATGTCCTGGAAAGCTCAGGAGTGTTAGACTCGTCTATTTATAATTTAAACGGTCTGAATAGAGTAGACTCCGAAGAGCTCTTTTGCTGCTATGCCTTCTGTCAGCGCCATCCGCTACCAGGGTTTGAAGATCTAGTAGATCGGTTTGTAATGGCGTGCAATGGTTTGCCACTATCTTTGAAAGTCTTTGGGGCGCTTGTTTGCAGACAAAAAGAGTCTTACTGGAAAGGGATATTGGATAGGCTGGGCCGGCTTCCTCCTCAAATACAAGAGAGACTCAGAATCAGCTATGATTCACTGGATGAAGATGACCAGTCTATATTCTTAGATATTGTTTGTTTTTTCATTGGAGAATTAGACATAGATATTGCCATAGAGATATGGGGTCGAGTGGGGCTTCAAAATTTAGAGAACAAGTGTCTCTTAGAGGTGGACAGTGACAAATTTATAAAAATGCATGACAAATTTATAAAAATGCATGATCACATTAGAGACATGGGAAGATGTATTGCCAAGGGATTAATGCCGCGACGTTTGTATGAGAGAACCAGCAGTAATGTACTTGATATTTTGGAGCAATCGTCATCTGTAAGCGCTGAACTTCATTATAATCTTTACATTTGCTTTATTTATTTTAAAGATATAAATGTGTGTAGTGGATAGTGATAACTATATATGCAAATGGATAGGTCATAACCGAAGTTCGCGGAATTTCGATGGAAAATTGTTCCCACACATCCATGGTGCAGCATTTGTATTCACATGACTCCTCGTACAAAAGGTATTCAGATATGTCCCGGTACGAAAGATGGAGGCATGACGTGTTGGAAAACGGTATGTGGAAATTATGCATTAAAGATCTTATGTGGAAACTTTCCATGAAAGATCGTTACCATGGCACGAATTTGAAATTTATTCTAATGAAAGATGGTTATTTAAGAGATATACTTACGAGGGTCAAGTTACCCCAACTCATATGGCTCCGCTGGTATGACTGTCCATACACCTCCTTGCCTTCTTGGGTTCCCATAAAAAATTTAAAAGTTTTAGAAGTGGTGGGGATAAGATTGACAATGTTGTGGCAATCTGAAACTCAGGTACGCAAGTTTCTGTATTTATGCTTCAACTTCCATTCCATTTAAATATTTAGATGAGAATAACAAGATAAATCAAGTTCTTATAGTTGAAATGTGAACATTGCAGGCACCTCTTGATCTACGACATCTAATGATCTTCGGTTCTCTTTCATATTTTCCAAAGTCCATAGGGCAGCTGAAGCACCTCGAGATGATTGCTTTGGATTGTCACGGAACTTCCCAACTCAAAACTTTGCCAAAAGAGTTTTGCAATTTGTGCTCCTTGAAATATTTGGGGTTACAGAATTGCTCAATAATGAGGTCGCTTCCAGAATCCTTCGGAAAGCTAACAAATCTCCGGTACATTGAGTTGTCAAATGCTCAGAATTTGCAATCGCTTCCAGAATCCTTTGGAGAGTTAATAAACCTCCAGCACATCCGTCTGTCAGATGCTAAGAGTTTGAAGTCGCTTCCAGAATCCTTAGGAAAGCTAACAAATCTCCAGCACATCGAGTTGTCACATGTTCAGAGTTTGGAGTCGCTTCCAGAATCCTTCGGAGAGTTAACAAACCTCCAGGACATCGATCTGTCATTTGCTAAGAGTTTGAAGTCGCTTCCAGAGTCCTTCGGAAGGTTATCAAACCTGCAGCACATCCGGATGTTTGTGGTTTCCAATTTGCAGATGATTCCAAATTCGTTTGGAAATCTAACAAAACTCCAGCACTTATCTTTGATATATGCTTCCGGTTTGCAGATGCTCCCAGATTCTTTGGGGAAGTTAACAAACCTCCAGGTTCTCGATTTGACAGGTGCTTACCGTCTGGAGACGCTTCCGAATTCCTTTAGCAATTTAAGTCGACTCAAACATCTAAACTTGACATGGTGCCGCAATTTGAGCTTGTCCAGTGGAACGCTTGGGAATATTACCACGCTGGAATACTTAAATCTCTGGTGTTGTTACAAAGTGAAGGAGTTGCCTCCCCAAGTCGCAGGACAGCCCTCTTTGAAAAGTTTAAATCTCTCTGGAACGAAATTGAAAGAATTGCCGAGCGGTGTTGGAAACCTAAGCAATTTGGAAGAATTGCGGATAGGGAGCGATTCGTTGGAAGAGCTTCCACCTTCGCTCGTTTACCTCGAGCGCTTGAAAGTATTGTATCTATCCTGTTGCCCGAAATTGAAATGCTGGCCGGAGTCCTTTGGACTGTTGACTCAGTGGACAGAATTGAGTATAAATCTGGATGGCTGCATAGATTATACTCCGCATGCTTTGTGCAATCGGGAAAAGAGATTAGTGGTATTGGATTGTCCGTTGCTTGAACTACCAGAAACAGTTTTATTAAAAGGAAGAGGAGCGTTGAATACGAACTCCAAAGACAACTGCACGTTCGGGCTCAAGTTGTTACAACTGTGCTACTTAAAAGAAAAAGAAAAAGAATGGGACAATATAACCTTCCCTGAAGGCGTTTGCCCAAACCTTCAACAGTTGTCTCTGTCTCACTGTACGGAATTGAGGCAAATAGGAGAGCTTTGCGGGCTTGCGAAACTTCAATTTCTGAATATCGTTTGGTGTGAAAACTTAGAGGAGCTGCCAAGTTTGGAAACGTTGATATCTCTCGAAAGGCTGCAGGTCTCGAAGTGTCCTAAGCTGAAGAGCATAGAAGGGTTGGCACATCTCACAAAGCTTAAGAAAATATGTGTTTATGATTGCAATGAGCTACGAGAGCTGGCAGGTGTGGAGCATGCGATGGCGTTGGAGCAGCTTCAGGTGATTGAGTGTCCCAAAGTGAAGCTATGCCAACGATTGAAGGAAGGCCTCCGCATCGAAAACAAAAAGGGCAAGGATTCTCCAGCGTTCAAAATTGAACCCTTCACAGCCCTTCCAAAGGGTCCTGGCACTTACGAGAAAATTCACAATCGTATAAAAAGTTTTTATAAAATTTGAATTTTACCCTTCCAATAAAGAAGGTATAATTTATATCTACATTTCAAAAGAAGTGCAACTTTTAAAATTATCTATCTATATAAATTTCTTTTCTCTTTAAATCCTCATCTCACAATCATAACTAAAGATTATTATGGCTGCACATCCTCACCTTATAAAACCAATTGGGTTAAGGTCTAAAGACAACTATAAAATATTAAATGTGTCAAAAGACAAAGAGTAAGATACAACTATAAGACTTATATGAAATTTATCTTATAAGTCTTTAATTAATAGTATCAACTGAGATTTGACACGTTGGATGGTTCTGATCTTCTTATCACTCCTTACCAATGTGATTGTAAGGCATTCTTTGAAGGTGAAGTCCATAATTTTAGGTATTCTTCCTCATTATCATGCCTTTTGGTAAGAAAATAAAGAGGGTAGTGGCCTGCATCACAATGGAAAATGTTTTAGGAATAGAGGTTGTACACATTAATTGTTTCCATTAAATAATTTAAATTCCTACCGACTATCAATTCAGTGAACGGTGGACTGGTATAAAACATAACAAATTTTAGAGCCCCAAGCACTTAATTACACACACCTATAACTTTCTCAAATCTAACCATTAATAAACTTATTTTGGTATTCTTGTTCAATTTAAAAGGAGTGTTGAGACTTAGACATAGAGTGAGTTGCAAGGATTCAGTTGACCTAAGCCTTTCCATCACATACATGTATGCTTTCACAACAAGCACTGAAAAACAATATTGGTTTTTTGGATTTTTTTTGGTGAAAAGGTTTAGTTAATTTATTCTTGTCAATTAAAGGAAAATTATATCTCTAAAGGGTTAAGAGAATAAATGCCCTTCCAATTGAAATTAAGACCCACCCTTCAAATTTGATCACTGCAAAGAAAACACTTATGTTCAGTGTCTACAATGGGGAGGTTGCCTTCTACAGTGGGGAAGTTGTTTTTTGTTTATTTGGGGACTTTGCAAACGCGGACTCCTTTTAAATAATAATATTAGTCCGAATTATAATGAACTTAATATCAATGTAGTTGTTTTTAAAGGATTATTGAGTAAAATATGTTTTCTAACCAACGGTAATAATTAGAAACAATGACAATTAATTTAATTTTGATTTAATTTTTAAATTAAATTAATATAAAATAATAAACAAAAATGCAACTATGATGTAGTTATAACTTATGATATGATTATCCGTTTATTAATAAAATCAATATGGATTTATTACAATTTTATAAAGAGAAGTTTGTGTTTGATTTATGGTATTTTTTAAATCAAATAATTTGGTGTTTGTGTTTGATTTATGGTATTTTTTAAATCAAATAATTTGGTGATAAAAGTAATAAATTCATTTTGGTTTTCATTGGTTAATATATTTATAGATGTTAGTATGCAATGCAATGATATCTTCTCTCAACTTTTTTTTATATACATTACTATTTTTTAATTCAAATATAAACGATTTGATAATAACATTGTTATCTAATTAATAGAACGATATCTTTTTTTTCTTTAAATTACCTAATCTAGAATAAGGAATGGAAAAGATCAAAGAATTTGTTTAGACTACATTTGGGTTATCACTACACAATGAGTACAACACAGATGGCCTATTTGACATGGCATTCCAAACTCTTTTCCCAAATGGAGATGCTCTACCTCACCAACCGCGTATCAAGAACATTCCACTTGATAGACATGTAGTACACTTAATAAGATACCATGGAAACAGATTTGGTAGTCATCCCCATTTCAGATACTACTTATACAGCTTGATTATGTGCCACAAGAGTCAAGCAACAACTAATTTCTTTGTGAATTAGAGCCAAGAGCATAACATGGAAACCATAATTGAGGAATTTCACATACATCTACAACAAATTCCTACATACAACCTCCCAGAAAATGTCATGTGCTTTGGAGCACACCTATGTGGGACCAAAGAATCCTGGACATTATGCAATAGTGAGCTGACAAATATGATCACACAATTGCAATGCACTGCATTGTTCTTCATTCTCAGTGCAACAAACACAAAATGACGAGATGCACTTATGCAAGATGATAGTCGTTATGACCCAACAATCTGTCAGCAATGGTGTAATTGTAACATCATTGATAGGCCCCACATTTAGTTGCATACATGCACAAAATATTTTAAATCTTCCATGAAGAGATGCTTTAAAAAAACCGTACACACAACATATTTCTGGTACATGTACATATTATGTACTACCTGCACGTATCTCTACAAAAATTTGAAAAAAGGAAGAGGCATGTCATCATTCATTGTCCCTTTCACACTTAAAAATGCAACCCTCAATCCCTCCACCCCCACCACTAAATGAAAATAATAATATTGATTTCCAATATAATTAGAGTCAAACTTGGTCACTACCTAGCCCTTCATTGTTTTACTCACATATGTATACTTTCTCTGCTATAACAACTTAATGTACATTTCATTTTACTTTCCATTGATTACATGCATTTCTATTTATTACTTATTATTACTTGCAACATAGTTTTCCTTTCAAATTTTTTAACTATTAAGCCTACCATAGACTTTATTTCAACAAATAAAATTGTATTATCTACATACACACAACATTCTCTCATTTTACAACATATTGAAGTTCTCTTAGCATTTCATTTACCTGCTTTAGGGGTATGCTAGTCATTGATAATACTCAACCATAGTAATAAAAACTGAAGGAGGGAGGGTCGAAATTTGATGAGCATTTTTCCCTCCAAATACCACCAAAAGTTTTATGGAACCCTCTAGATAAACGAGCAAACAAATATTAGAAACATTTTTTATCGATTAATTACACTGAAGGCATTTTCTAGGGGGTTGTTTGTCTAGCAGTTTCATTGGTTTGTCGAGAACAAATGAAAACCTGCCATGTGTAACCAAAACATTAATGTGTGTTGGAAACATTAATGAGAAGGTTGGAAGTAGCAGATCAGATTTTGCCTAGTGCGTGGTTAAAACATTGATGCAAGGTTGAAAGGATCTGATAGATTGTTGTCTTCCCATGGCTACCGTCAATAGGTAGTGGATTATATCATAGGGTCGTCACAATAGTTTGTAGAGCGTCTCGACAACTTGCGATAGCCAGTGGAGTACATGTCGTCTGTCATTGTTGGATGCTTTTGTTCTCTTACACGCAAGATTAATACTCCAATATCCAGTTACTTCTCTCAATGTGGATAGATGGATAGATGAGATTTCACGTCAAATTAGGAACTTGCCAACTCAGAAGTGCGCTCCGCAGAGAGGGCACGCACCGCAGTGAAGAGGGCGTTCTCAAGTGGAGGCGTTTGCAGAGACGTGCGCTCAAGACAGAGATGTGCTCTGAGGAAGACACCTGCTCAGCAGGGAAAGCAGCACGCTCCATAGAGTTGCGTGCTCAATAGAAGCGCCAATCAGAGGGGTGCTTAGTGAATGAAGTTAGCGCCAGTTGGACGTGCGCTACGACAAACAGAGAAGTGCGTTGTTGAGGGTGTGCTTCGCTAGACGAAAGTGCCTGTTGGTTGAACACACGCCACAACAATGAAGGAACGCGCTAGGAAGTGTGCACTCCATGGAATACGTGCTTGGTAGAAGTTCTCTTCAACCAGAGAAGGACATGCGCTTGGAGAGGGTCGCTCGCATCAATGTGCACAGAGGAAGCACGTACCCGTAGACAGATAGGAGGTGTGCCAAGAGGACACGTACAATAGAACGAAGGTGCACTTGGAGGGTTTTTTAGCCAAGGAAAGTGTGCCATTTTTTTTTCTTTGAGGATTTTGTTGGAGGTGCTCCACACTTGCAAGCGGGGGGATTTGTTGCTTGCAAGGGGCACTATTGGAAGTGCCAAGTATAGAAGTAATATATTGAGGAGGGCATCACTAGGAAAGTGCACTCAGAAGGATGGAAAACTTAGGATGGGATACCATTGAAGTGCTCCTAGGGAAATTGAAGCCTCATTGGACAGCTGAGTTGGATATCTTTGTGACAGACGGATCTATGGCAAAGGAATCTGAGTTGACAAAGAAACTAGAAAGTACGATGAAGAAGTGTGGGAAGAGTTCAAGGAAGGAACAAAGAGGGCATTCTGTGACTTCGTTTCGCATCCTAAACCATAGATTCTTTGGTTGACGACACTTGCAAACCAAATGAAGGTAGGGAGGAGCACTCGAAGGTGAGATTGTTAGAAGAAACTGAAAGCACCAGAGAAGAAGCCTATTGCATGCTACGTTTGCGAGAAGGACCATTATGCAAGGGACTACCTTGAGAAAGCAACTCGCGGTCAATAAAATGCACCAACAAGGTTAACGACATTGAGGGTGTTGGAAGCACCTCAACCATCAACAGAAATTGTGGAAGTTGTACGAGCGGTGCAAGCTTGCATTGGAGATGTAAAGGGAAGTCAAGGAGACAACCCGCAAAGTTTGAGTTTTATGGAAGCTACAGTGAGTGGCATTAGAGTTTTCGCACTTGTTGACATAGGCGCTACTCATAGTTTGGTGAGCAGTAAAGCAACATCATCACTTCATAGTTCTCTAGAAGCTAGCCAAGCACGGTTCAAAGCGGTGAACTCGAAGATGAAGTCGATTACGAGAAGAGTAGATGCAACTCCTCTCATAGTTGGATGATGGCAAGGGAGAGATGACTTGAAGGTGGTTCCATTGGATGATCATTCAGTGATTCTTGGTCAAGATTCCCTTCGCTTGGCTAAGGCCGTTTCAATTCTGCACGTAGGTCGCTTAGTGTTCTTGGGATAGTCCGGAGCATGGAGTTTTCCTTTGACAATGAAGAGCAAGCTGGGACGTTGGCCAATGATGTCTTTGGTTCAAATTTTTGAAGATCCTACCAACTTAAGAAACTTGAATCAAGGCGACATACAACAGTAACACACTTCAGTAGAACAAGATAAGAGAAGCACCATTGAGGAAGTTGTATGTTCTACATAAAGAACATTGAGTTCGTTAGAGAAATGACTAGAGGCAATCCAACGGGAGATTGGCTCTTTGCGAATTCAAGAGGAATAGGTGCAGGTCAAGCCAAGACTTGAGGAGGAGGGGAAGCACATTGAGGTGTTTAACCTTGGAAACAAAGAACAACAGATATCGGAGGAGACCACTCATTGCAAGTGAAACACCAGTGAAGACTAACCGTTACATGATGCAGCGGACATAGTGGAGTTTTGTGTTCATGCAATGGGCATTCCAGAATCGAAGCTAACTCATGAAAAGTTGGCTCAAGTGGGTTATCATCCATGTGAAATAGAGGCATTCCTTTTGCTTTTGGAGAGCAAGCACTTGTGAGACAAGTGGGAGGATAATGTTGGTAGCGAACCACAGATGCAAGTGACACCAAAAATGACTTGCAGGGAAACAAATGATCCAGTTGACGGGTTGAGTAAGAATGAAAGGAAGAAGTCCAAGAAGAAGTTACAATGAGAAAAGACTAGAGAAGAGTAATTGGTAGACTCATCCGATGGTTGCAAAGAGGAAGCAGCAGTGAGCACTTTGAAGTATGATGGCGCAGAGTTTGAAGGGTACTTGGCTCGTTTGAAAGAGCTTAGTTACCGGGACGTTGTAACCAAGGTGGCACTCAAGTACATATGTGATGAAGACATGGGCGACGATGGCCTATGGCATCACCCATCTATTCTCACTTGATTTAGTGACTCTTAGGCTCGCTACTATCGGCGATGATGGCGAGGCCTTAGGAACCTTACTGGGGTGACCTAGAAGACAATGATCGTGAAGAAAAAGACAGGGGTGGGAGTCTTGCATGGAAAAACGCAGTTGGCTGAAGTACGCTGAAAAGAACTGAAGAATATTCTTTCAAAATGAAGAAGTTTGTCTTGTGGGGAGACGCTATGGTTGGGATACCTACTTAATCGGTCAAATCACAAGGGCGCAACAAACAGAAGTGGAAAGAAAGACATGGAGTACTGGTTGCGGAGTAAGTGGTTAGAATCCATTGATGCGAAAGAGTTTCACATTGGTGCAGATGGCAGCGATGGTTGACATTGCCAAGGACGACCAACAGTTTAAGTGGGGGAGGATTTCATGGCCATGGTTTTTAGCGCACTATAAGTGTTAGCGTACTTGCTCAAAGGCATGGTTTGAGAACCCTCATGGGAAAGGTGATGAAGACTTTACGGTAAGTAGCAAGTGGGCCAAGTGGGTGCTCTCCCACATGACAAGGTAAGTGCCCACACTCACCGCCAACTTGGAGCATTGGGAGTGTGGCACGCCCACAATCGTTGGAGATATGGTGCAATTAAAAGAACACAAGGTAGGGAGACATGCATTTTAATGACAGGCGCCCCAACAACATGAAGATGGGTGCACAACCCAAATGTGGTGTGGGTACATGACCCTTAGATGCGCGGATAAGCAAGCGTGCTGGAAGGAAGACTAGCGGTCGCTCCAATGAAAGCACGCGACGAGGAAGTTTGGTGATGGGTGTTTGATGGGCGCTCTAGCGGGAAATATGGTCGCGCGACCCACCGGTGGTGTGGGCGTGCGACCCTTTGGCGCGTCGGCGTTTAGACGAGGCATGCACCAAAAGGACTTGACTTGGCATGTGCGGAAGGGTGACTTGGGGAGCCGACAAGGGGAAGGTGTGAGTGCTAAGTAAGAGTGCTCACTTCCCACCCAAGAGCACTTATAAAAGAAGAAGGCGTCAAGGCAAGAGAGGCATCAATCATGGAGAATCAAACAAGTAGAAAAGCGACTAAGGGATTGCATGAGAAACTCACTTGGTGAAGACGCAGCGCTTGGCTGAGGTGCGCATCCGATTTTTATGAGGAATCCGCGCATGAGTTCTGCATGAATTTTGGCAGAAACTATGGGGTGAGATAGAGCATGTGGCTAAGCTCTCCCACAGGTGTGTTTTCTGTGTTTGGTCATTTCGAAAGAAACATCTAAGGAGGGTTGCGATAGTCGGTTGTTAGTTCAGTTAGACGCTCTTGAGGAGGTTGACTTGGGCATTTTTTTAATCTTTGTAAAAGTGTGTGTATTAGCCAAGTTTGGCGCACACCCAGAGAGTGGCCGGTTTTTGGCACCTCTATTTCTTTACTTGTAATAAAAGTGGGCTTTGCATTGGGAAACCCGAACATCTTATTTCTATGTTGTCTTTTGGTTAAGTTTTGACAGGAATTACCTAAGTGTAAGAAGATAACTTTAAATAATTCTAAGTGGTAAAAGCTTCAACATATTTTTTTTAAGGTGCAGTCTGCTGGTAGGCGCTTGGGTGGCCAAGCCTCCAAGTTTCCTCTTAGGCAGTCCCACACACCCCTTTTAGTCATTGACAGTCCAGCACTGAAGTGGGGTCGTGACAATATCCTTTACATATTACCCTTTATTTCCACCATAACCATATATCGTTGTATGTTGTATAATTAGCGAAGTATCCCCAAGGGCATACCGGGGGAATCGTTCCAATGTGATTTCATAGGTATCCCTTTATCTAGGTCGTTGAGTGGTTTGTTTGAGGGGTAATGCAAAATAATTTTCATAGAGGAACCGGATCCTTAGGCTTGCGTATAAGTACTTTTTTTATCATTTTCACTAAAAAAGACACTTCATGTTTAAGCTTTGGTCGATTGCTTTATTCTATTCATTCATTCTATATGTAATTATGCCATTGTGAAAGATATATTTTGTGCTCAAGAGTCTAACTACAGTGTGATATTGTCATTGCAATAATGGAAAAGGCGACTATAACAACAGGGGGGGAGTTTATTCTTACCATTGAATACATTGACCTGGAAAGGTCTATTAAATACTTAGAGGAAGCAGTGTTATGAGACCAATGACCTCTGAATGGAATTCTCGAATAGCTTATCAGGTATTCTTTCCAGCTTGGCTTGCTATATTGTTTATGTATAATCACCTATCACCGTTGTTGAATCTATATATCGACCATCTCATGTAGAGAATATAAGAGAATGTAGAGAAAGGGAAAACGTTTAAGAGATTTTCCCGCTGCCCAATTTGCAACACTCATGTATATAACTAATGATGCAATAACTGGAGCATACATTACCGAAGAACAATTTGCATGCATAATTGCTCAACACATGAATAATTCAACAACATACCTCAGTAAAATCAACGCAGATAGGATTGCATGCAAGTCCATGCAAGAGAAAATTCATCCATGTGCTCACATCCAAGATTCGGGAGTTGTGCAATAATCAACAGGAATGGATTTCTACTTCTCCAACAGTATACATTACCAACAATATGCTCAGAGCTTCCTTGAAGAAGGCTTTCCATGCTTCTATGACAATAATTCATAAACGTATTTCCTGTATATTAATATATATACAATAGGATGCTCAGGGCTTCCTTTAAGAAGGCTTTCCATGCTTCTATGGAAATACAAGCTTAGCGACTCCCACTGCATTTTCATTCCCCTAAGGAGGGCAAGGATTTTCGGGTGGTAGATCTTGAAGTGCGTGGCCCTCCTCTCTTCAGAAGGACATGCATATTCCATCTCAAGAAGTTACAATGAATTGTTAATCCTAATATTATTCCTCTGCCCACCACATTTTTTCTTCTCATGCAATCTAGCTATAACTTAACCCATAAAAGTCCCTTTTATATGTAATGACTCCATTTGTCAATTGGAGAAGCTTAGTAACAATTTCCTAATTGGTTGGTCGATGTAATACTCTGAGGGTATGTATGTCGGTTTGTTGTGTGCCTTTACACAAAATATCCAATCCAACCCTTGGACAACACTTAAAAAAAATACTTTAATTGCCATGGGTTTAGTAAACATTTAACTCTTCACATAGTGAAACGTTTGTACAGAAAAAGAGGAAAGATTTGCAGATTTTTTTAATGCCACCATCAACATTTGTGCAATTGAGTATGTCATTATCTGTTTCAATCTCTTGACACTAATGCTCAATGCTCGTTTAAGTACATGCACCTATAATCAATTTGGCTTCCCCTATAATAGATACTCCCCAGACGAATGCAATTAACATGCATCAGACCATTAAAAATTCTCGTAGTTTTGGCATTTGCAGAACAAAATGCAGGAGAAACCAAGTATCTTCTAGAAAAAGAGTGACTACATTTCCGTAGAGGTTCACCACCTGCATTTTCCTCAACCCATTCCTTTTCCATGCAAAGGTGTCTCTCACCCCAATTCCACTAGTGCCATCTCTCCATAACAAAGCTCAACCAACAAAAGTTAACACTCACACATATTTTTTTTTGTATGTTATCTTTTTCAAGTTAAAAGTTACAAACTATATTAAAGCATAGTAGTTACAAACAATGTTCTAATTTCAATCAAAGGGATAGTTTGTCAACACTATTGCCACATTTCCTCTTATTATACTTAATTCCAAATAAATTAGCTCCTAGCCCTTTTGAATATGCATGATATATCTAAACCACCAATCAAATCTTACCCTTCATATTGGGAATTGCATAACTACCTATCTTTATTTCTATAAATGTATGATGATAACAAGTTTTTTTCCTTTTATTATCATATGTAAATATAGATTTAGTCTTTTTTATATTACAAAGAAAAGACATTAGATATGAAGATGATGCATTTTTCTGTATGCTATTTTTTTCAAGTTACAAACTATATTACACTTTACATACATGTTTGGTAATTTCCATCATATATGATCTAAACAAACAACCCTTGAAACTTAATTGTCTATTAGTATCCTTGTAAACATATCAATCTACTACTATGTCTTTTCTTGACAAACATTTTTCCTGAATATCTACTCTCCTAAAAGCACAGTAGTTTGAAAAGCAATGCATATAATTCTATTTTCTTTTGTTGATATTCAATTTATAATTATGGTATATCATCTTAGATTCATGGAGAGACAACAAAGTAGTACTTAACAATACTACTTAAACTCGGAATGTGATGGATGAGATATGTTATCATAAGTCGGGAGAAAGGGTTGTGTGGACTCATGAAGGACCCCTTACATATCCCAAGTTGGATGGTAGATTGAAAATGGACATTTCGTTGATCCCATATAACGAGGGCCCCCCAATCAATCATATAAACCATTGTACATCTTATTCTATACCCCATTAGAAATCAAACATGTTCGGTTCAGTGTTTTATTTTCAACTAAACTTACCATTGTTTTCTTCATTCAATACCTTTACAAATGATTATTTATTAAATCTCTGATTAACAACTTTGCAAATACTAAATATATCATGATGCTAATGTAATAAATGAAATTGAAATCTACTTTTATTATGATAGATAAATATAGCTTTAGTTATATATATATATATATATATATATATATATATATATATATATATATATAACAAAAAACACTTTGCATAGAAAGATGTGTTTTCATACATGTTCTTTTTAAGTTATAAGCCTACAAACAATATTACAATTTCACTACACTTAGGTATTTTCATGATATAGCTCATCTAAAATACAATCCTCTACACTTACCAATTCATTATTATCCATTTGGCATATGCCTATAAACATAACAACTTTCTTTCCTCTATTTTTTTTTGTAACAAAGTATGTTTTATGTTATATACTCTTCCAAACATATAGTGGTTTGAAAGAATATATGCTTACAATTAGTTTTGATTTTTTTTTATTCAATTTATAGTTATGTACTTCTTACTCACTTTTTTTATTTGTGAAGTCTCATATACATTATTGTACCTCTTAGTTTATAGTCCATAGATATGTAAATATATATTTAGCCTTTTTATATTACAAAGAAAAGACATTAGATATGAAGATGATACATTTTTCTATTTGCTATTGTTTTCAAGTTACAAACCATATTACACTTTACATACATGTTTGGTAATTTCCATCATATATCATCTAAATAAACAACCCATGAAATTTAAATGTCTATTAGTATCCTTGTAAACATCTCAATCTACTACTATGTCTTTTCTTGACAAACATTTTTCCTAAATATCTACTCTCCTAAAAACATAGTAGTTTGAAAAGAAATGCATATAATTCTACTTTGTTTTTTTTTTATATTCAATTTATAATTGTGTTATACCATCTTAGATTGATGGAAACACAACATAGTAGTACTTAACAATACTACTTAAACTCAGAATGTGATGGATGAGATATGTTATCATACGTCAGGAGTAAGGGTTGTGTGGACTCATGAATCCCCCCTTACACATCCCAAGTTGGATGGTATATTGACAATGGGCATTTTGTTGATCCCATCTAACGAGACCCCCGGGTCAATCATATAAACCATTGTATATCTTATTTTATACCCCATTAGAAATCAAACAAGTTGTTTTCAGTCTTTTATTTTCAACTAAACTTACCATTATTTTCTTCATTTTATACCTTTACCCATGATTATTTATTAAATTTATGATTAACAACTTTGCAAATACTAAATATATCATGATGCATGTAATAAATGAATTTGAAACTACTTTTATTATGATAGATAAATATAGCTTTAGTTGTATGTATGTATGTATGTATGTATGTATATTACACAAAAAAATTGCATAGGAATATATGTTTTCATACATGTTCTTTTTAAGTTATAAGATACAGACAATATTACACTTTCACTACACTTAGGTATTTTCATGATATATCTCATCTAAAAAACAATCCTCTACACTTACCAATCCATTATTATCCATTTGCCGTATGCCTATAAACATAACAACTTTATTTCCTCTATTTTTTGTAACAAAGTATGGTTTTTCTTATAAACTCTTCCAAACATATAGTAGTTTGAAAGAATATAGGCTTACAATTAGATTTTGAAGTTTTTTATATTCACTTTATAGTTATGTACTTTTTACTCACTTTTTTTTATTTGTGAAGCCTCATATACATCATTGTACATCTTAGTTTATAGTCCATAGATCCAGTTGGGTCATTCAATATCATTGGAAATCACACACCTTTTTTTTTCTTTCATTTCCAAATAAACACGCCAATATTTTATCCATTCAATCTTTTGACACATATATATTAATTACTATACATTCTATTTTTTCACTCATTTTATATTGTTTCTATTTATCATTGTCTTTAACATAAAACAAATGTATGCACTCTACAAATAAACATACTATGTTATTTCCTTTGTTGCGAGGTTTCTACAGATAAACCACAAAATTGGAATATAACTTCCCAACTAAATTACTATACATTCTATTTTTTCACTCATTTTATATTGTTTCTATTTATCATTGTCTTTAACATAAAACAAATGTATGCACTCTACAAATAAACATACTATGTTATTTCCTTTGTTGCGAGGTTTCTACAGATAAACCACAAAATTGGAATATAACTTCCCAACTAAACTAGCAATGGTGGACCTAAGAACAAGGCATACAGTTTGCACTCGACACCTTGTAGATGAACTCCATCTACACAGAAGGAAATTTCAAATACATGTTATCCATCATGGAAGGGGTAATCTTTCCAGGCCAGAGATAAAAGAGGAACTAGCGAGGAAATTTAATGTTGCAAATAAACAAACAATTTTCATTTTTGGTTTCCAGACAAAACCTCTGGGTGCATCCATGGAGGTGGGTTACAATTTTTGGCAAGGCGATTTTGGAAAAAATGAAAAAAAATACCTTGATCGAGCATTTGCAATCGTCTATAAATAGGCAACAAACCCATCATTTAATTCACTTCATTTGTTGGATAGAAAATGGTCATTTATATTCATTTGTTGATATGGGTTTTAGAGTAATTGGGTTATAGATGTGATTGATCACATGTGTGACTCCAATCAATCACATCTATAACTCCAATAACTCTACGACTAATATATATTCATAAAATCTAGAGGAAGTGGCAGTAGTAATGCTTTTACTCTTTTTTTCTTCAAGCTATGTCACTTATTACCCACAAGTATCATTTTTCTAGTCGAAATTATGTTTTATTAAATTTATTAACATATAATTCTATGTTTGATTTTATTTGAATTTGAAGATCTTGTTCCCATGAACAATATGAGATTTTAAAAACTTTGATTAAAGAAATTTTTGGGTGTCCACTTTCGTGTGCATGCATGAATATGGGCACTTGAGGAGATTTTTAGTTAATGTTTTGAAAAGCTCAATTAAGCTGCTAGCTCGATCGAGCTTTTCTCTTACCGCACATAAACATTCAATAGAGGTATTTAAAAACACATGTAAAAGCTCGATCAATGGTTTTAGAGACCTTGATCGAACTGATAGCTTGATCTTGACATTGTATTTCCATATGCATCATTAAAGTCTCATTTAATGAAGTCTTCCAAAAGATGCTTGGACACCTTGTATTTTGAATCCCCATTTGAATTCATGTCAATGAACATTTTCAATTCTTGTCGAAATGAGAATTAGTATCATGTTTAGTTTCCATACTTTTGTTTTTCGGATCTCACAATCGTCATAACACCTTTTCTTTTATTTATTTTCCTCTACGCTTAGCATTATGAAACACCAAAACAATTAGTCACATGTTATTGATGTAAATTCTAATACCATTCAATAATTTACTAGCAAGATTAACTGCAAATGTGTGGCACAAAAACAATTTTGAAGAGTAACCAATGGACATTGATATAACCCAAGGAAATGAGGTCATATTTTTTTTCATGCTCACATTTTCATCTCTCTAAAGGTACTAAAAATACTTTGCTCCTTCGTATATCATTTTTAATTTAAAACCAGCATAGATCCAAATCCTAGGCTCTATCAAGTGCCGAGGAGGATCAAATCTCTAGAGGTGCAAACCTCTTCTTAGGTATCCATTGATTGGATTCAAACCAAAAGACACATCTTTTTATCTAAGGTCCACATATAATATTTTTATTATTAATATTTAATATTATTTATGGCCTACATATAATATTTTTTATTATTTTTTATTTTGTTAGGAACGAACATTACAACATTTCCCCATACATGGTTTTAAAACCATATGCAAGGCCCTCCTACAACAATGGGTTGTTTAGGAGGCCTTGCACATGGTCTTAAAACCATTTGCAAGGCCCTCCTAAACCATGTACAATAAAACCATGGGTTGTTTAGGAGGCCTTGCACATGGTTTTAAAACCATGTGCAAGGCCCTCCTAAACCATGCAATAATAAAACCATAGGTTGTTTAGAAGGCCTTGCACATGGTTTTAAAACCATGTGTAAGGCCAACATTTTTTTGTGGATAATTCAATTTTTTATTTTTTATTATTTTGTTAGGTAGGAGCATTACAACATCTCCCTCATATTGTGTTTTTTTCATGACCCGCATTTTTTTTACAGATAATTAAATTTTTACTTTTTTATTATTTTGTTAGGTAGGAAGATTACAACATCTCCCCCATATTAGGTTGTTTTTCTGGCCAACATTTATTTTGGCCTATAATTAAAAAAAATATTTTTTATTAATAAAAATAACTTTACGTAACGTTACGTAACGTTACAAGATCTCCCCCATACTGGGTTGTAGAGCACCTCTCGGCGCTTTATTGTTTTGTTAGGTAGGAAGATTATAACATCTCCCCCATATTAGGTTGTTTTTCTAGCCGACATTTATTTTGGCCTATAATTTAAAAAAAAAAATTGTATTAATAAAAATAACTTTACGTAACATTACATAACGTTACGTAACGTTACAAGATCTCCCCCATACTAGGTTGTAGAGCGCCTCTCGGCGCAAAAACTACAATTATGTGATATGACTTAGAATTTAACATTGATTTTTATCTTAATCATTTTGTTCTATTTCGCACTAGGCTTTAAATATATGTCCCGGAGATTTGTATCGTAGGTAGACCATAGTCCTAAGAATCCAGGTCGAGTGGACACAACTCGCCTTAAGTTCAGCTCATCAATTGAATTGCATGCATCATTGCTCTCCTTGGTTCAATGCAAAAAAAACACTATGACAATGATGCATGCAATTCAGTTGATGAGCTGAACTTAGACGAGTTGTGTCCACTCGACCTAGATTCTCAGGACTACAATCTACCTACGGTATAGATCCTCGAGCCGTATATTTAAAGCTCAGAGCCCAGGGAGAAATAGAACATGACGATTAAGATAAAAATTAGTGTAAATTCAAAGTCATATCACATAATTGTAGTTTTTTAAAATTAAAAATTATATATGAAGGAGCAAAGCATTTTTAGTATTTAAAGCATTTCACTACATTTATGTACTACATTGTATACACATTGGTATCCATCTTCTTATTCTTCTTATTCTTTTTTATCCTTCTTATTGTATACACATTTAGTATCCTTCTTCTTATTCTTTTTTATTTTATATGTCATTATTTTTTTTATTCTTTTACTTTCTTTCTTTTTTACATTTACCATCTTGAAAAAATTATAATTTCTCATTTCTCCTTTATTCTTGTGCAATTTTTCTTTTTACTTTTTATTCAAAATGTGTGAAAACAATGACTTAATGAACACTTACGCTTATTACTAGTTTTTTTTCCTAATGAGGTAGAGGTCTTTATTCCTGTCTAATTTTTCTTTTAAATTCTCTTAGATGGGTCCTTCAAACCCATTTCTAAACTATCCTACATGGGCATAAT
>LPNX010650680.1:201762-249723 GCA_001517045.1 Pseudotsuga menziesii
CATTGCTAGAAGAGCTTACATCATTGATCAACATGTTTGGATTTCCTTATCTCACTATCCATTTCATAATAAAAAAAACGTTCTGCCTGAACGTTGCTCCTATCAGTCAAAACTCTTGTTGACCGCTTGGTCTGTGCGTTCTGCCTATTTGTTCTGTCGATTCCTGTATGTAGAGTCACCATTCTTTTTGTCCTTGTGCCATGTAACTGCAACCTTTCCAAAGAATATAGTTAATGATGGTTATGGTTATGCATTACACTTAATGAGATACTGTGACAACAGATTTGGTTGTCATCCCCATTTCATATACTACTTGTACAACTTAATTATGCGCCACAGGAGTCAGGAAACTGCTAATTTATTCTTCAAACAGTGGCATGAGCATAAAATACCAACCACAATTGAGGAATTGCACATACATCTACATGACATTCCTACGGATAACCTCCCAGAGCATGTCATGTGGTTCGGAGCACACCTCAATGGAACCAAAGAATATTGGACACTACGGAGGAGTGAGCTAACAAATATGATCACAGAGTTGCAATGCCTGACATTATAACTTCACTCTCAGTGCAACAGACACAAAATGGCCAAACTTGCATGCCATTATGCAAGAGCCTAGCCCTGTTGACCTGGAAACCCGTCAAAATTGACGTACTCATAATATCATTGATATGCCCCACACTGTAGCTGCATACATGCATAAAAGATTTTAAATCTTCAATGAGGAGATGCTTTAACAAAACATGCACACAACAGACTACTGGTATAGGTACACATTATATACTACCTGTCTCTGCCTATGTACAAATTTTACATATTTTTCATTTATTCTAATCCCCTACCATTTATTTTATAGGTTTGAATGGAAACATTGTGGCTCTACACATATACATGGTTTCCTACGGCTTGATGGTGCTCCTAACATGGAAACATTAAATTGGCAAGCTAGATCAAATCAATACTGCAAAGAGTTTCTTCGATAAATATGTTACAACATGGAATCCTAGAGATAATCATGATGCTCGCTTCCATGCACACCAATCCATTGAGAACAACCCTTGATTGCTAGATACAAAATATATACTTTCATCCAACCCACTTCATGACTATGAGCAACTCTTAAATCGAGTCCAAAGACATATAAAATGCAATGAAAATTCATGCTTGCGCAGAAAAAGGAATACAGTTGAATGTAGGTATAAATTTCCATGGAAGGGACAAAAAGAATCATCACTCTACATTGATGAAAATGGAAAAAAAACATACCATCCAACACGCAATGATGAGTGTTTAAACATCCATAATCCAAACATACTTCAAACATGGGGAGCAAATGTGGATTTTCAACCAGTGTTATCACGTTATGCAGTCTTGAAGTACATAGCCAAATATGCTTCCAAAGCAGAGGGAAAATTAGAGACCTACCATTATATGCTGACTAGAATCACAGCTTCATCATGTCCATAGGACCCAACATCATATGCATACCATCATTTGCACTTAGAAGCAATTGTTGATCGAGACATTAGCGCACACGAAACTTTCCATATGATACAAAAATTGTCACATGTAGTCGATCCTTCATCAAACTAAATGTTGGTTGCCACATCTTCTATCGTATATCTCATGACTTGAATGATTGTTTATCTAGATCTAGCTTCATAAATGCCTACTTGCAATGTCCTCCAAATTTGGACCATTTCTGCCTTATTGACCTTGCAGTGACAATGGTCATATAACCATGCACGCAAAAGGGAAAAATGGAAGAAGAGAATTGTACCTTCAATTGTCCATGTCTGGCCGCATTTTACCTCAATTCCATCCAAAGATTCCAATGCATTTCTTGACTTCTACTGAAGTGAATTGCTTTTATACAATCCCTTTCGTTCCTTTGCTGAAGACATAGGCCTTACATCACATGTCATTTTGTCAAATTGAGAGAACATAAGAAATACCTACAGTGCATGGTATGTTGACAGCATCCCTGCAACCACTCTCGATGAACCAACATCTGAAGATGAGGATACCACTCATACCATCCATCCCAATATGGAGATGAATGAATGACAAACTTTGTCAAGATTAGTCCCTATAGGAAATGTCCACATTAACGAGCTCGCCATGCTTGGATTTTGATATTTTGACACCAACCATGAATGGAATCATCCAGAAATATCAAGAAATACACTAGAGATAGCGCCAACCTACATCGACTACAAGCGCAAGAGTGGGGAAGTAATACACGATAAAAATCCCCTACCTACTTCAACAAATGCATTATCTCGCAATCAACAACTTGCATTTGAGATAGTCCTACAACATTCACAAGTACAAGGAACAAAGGAGCCATTATGAATGATCATCAAAGGCACGACAGGAACAGGTAAATCATACCTTATCGGCACCATTAAAATGCCCTATCTTGTTAAGCAATCATTGGCCACAGTCCACTACTACTCCTTGACCCTACTAGCGTTGCAACTACTATACATGTAGGACTTTGGACACCTATAAAGGACATGAAGCCTTTACATGGACAAGCCCTATCAGTGTTCCAAGAAGAGATGAAACACATTCAATACATTCTCATTGATGAAATGAGCTTCATAGAGCCTAAGCTATTCATGTAGATTGAGAGTTGTTTGCATGAATGCTTTTTAGAAACAAACAACCACTCATTCGACAATCGATCAATAATTCTTGTTGGTGATTTGGGCCAACTCCCACCTATGATGGACAGACCTATATATGCAAGAGAAACTCTTGGAAAGTGTTTATGGCAAACTTTACCACTGTAATAATTTTGGAAACAATCTTCTATCAAATGGGAACTGATGTCACTCAACTACGTTTCCGTCAGCTACTAACAAACACATGTAATGCTACACCAACAATGGAGGATTGGACCCTCCTCTAATCTAGGACTAATAGATTCTTGTCAATGGAGAAGTGTTCACAATTTGACACAGCAATACATCTATTTTCAACGAACATGCTTGCAAACAATCATAACAAATACATGCTCCAATCGTTGGCTATGCCTTCTGCAAGATCCGTTGCAGATTTCACCACTAGAGAAAATGCAAAACAAGATGATGACCATCAACTTGAAAAAGAAATATTACTATGTGTCGGGCAACAAGCCATGTCATCCTGTAATTTGTGGGTCAAAGCAGGATTAGTAAATGGCACTCTCGGAGTGATCATCCAAGTTGTATACACACCTGGATTTATCCCTCCTAAGTTGCCATCGTATGTTGTTGTGGAATTTGATAATTACATTGGCCCTCCATGGGACCAATCCCAGCCAAAGCACATACCAATTCCACCTATACAACGAAGTAACAGGAAACAAACCCCCCTTAAGATGGCTTGGGCATTGAGTATCCATAAATCCCAAGGTTTGACATTAACAAGGTCAACCATTGACATTGGTAACACTGAATGTCAGGGCTTGACCTTCACAACAATGTCACGAACGACAACATTACAAGGAATGTGAATTGCACCATCATTCTCCTTTAAATGATATGCAAAGATGTAAGACACTTCATATGTCTCACTTCGAAAGAAAAAAGAGGCATGCCTGCATTTTCTATCTCTTTCACATTTAACATTGTAATTCTCAATCCATGCACTCTCCTCACCAAATGAACATCCCAATGTTGATTGCCAATATAATTAGAGGAAAACTTGATCAGTACCTACCCCTTTGTTCTTTTGTTAACAATTAAATAGTTTCTTGTATGAAAAAAAACATGCAAATTTCACTTTACTTACCATCAGTCACATGGGTTTCTATTTATAGCTTATTAGTATTTCCAAAAATTTATACATTTTGTTGGATATTCTCAGCATATTATCTTCACTTCACTACTCACACATTACGGAAAATATGGTACATGATCAAGGTTCAACGTTTGAATCCTTATTATCTTCACTTCACTACTCACACATCAACGTAAAATATTATCGAATTTGAATCCCCACCAAACCGTGGAGCCAGAATGACTGACTATATCGCTGGAATATGTCGATGGCAAGCATAGTTTGAGAGTTTATAAATACATTGACTTTAGTGCAAAAGATTCCATATATCTGCTGAATTCAATATAATACTATACAATATACTTATGATTCTATTAACTACATAGATTGACATGACAGCCAACACATGGTTTCTTAATGATAATTGAGAATTCACTATACCATGTCAGTCTTGTTGTAGAATGAAACAATATCCAATAGATGGCTCCTTGATTTCCTATATTGTAGAAATCAATCTGTACTACATGTTATTTCAATACAAATTATGTCAGGAGGAACACGACCAATTAATGAGATATTGTCCTTGGATATATTATCTAAGTAATGGCAAGTGTCATTTTAAGAGTTATATGGTTTTCATGGTGTTTTACAAAAAATCAATCTATAAGAGTCAACTAGGGAAGTCAATCATGAATTTATATAGGCTTGGGTGAGGAATGTATAGGAGTTGGCTAATCTCTAGACCATTTGCACTTTTCCAGGCAAGTTTGGTCGGAATCCGGCAACCCGATTTGTTGTTGAAAATGCGATTTTCAATGTTAAAATTGCAATTTTTATTACAAAAATGGATTCAGGACCCTCGATTACCCTTAGGGCACCCAGATTATGCAATTACAATCACTGAAAACTACCTTTTGAACAATTTCCACCAGATTTTGGCCAAAAAACTCACTTGATTTTAGGTGCAAACGGTCTAGAGTTTAGCTTATTGCGGAATGTATATCTTATGTAGTTATGTAGGTATGTGACTCTACTAAATTCTAGAAATTCTTCATCTTTATAGAAAGGTAAATTTTTATTTTTATTTTTATTGGAATCTTTTTCTATTTTTGGAATTATTATTCTCATGTGCAAGCATTGCTTAAGGGATGTATATTATGTTCTTGTTGTTGTTATTAATAAGTCAAGTTAGATTACTCAAGAAATCACCATTGTGAGGCCGAAGATGAGAGATCAATGTATGTAAAAGAGCATAGAGGTTAGGCTATTTAAGCTAGCATATCCCTTCATTAAAGTTATGCTCGTTGGTTACTTGAAAATCAACATAGTGAGGCCTAAGATGAGAGATGGATGAGAGCATAGAGGTTGGGCCATTTAAGCGAGCTTATCCCTTCCTTACAGTTGATGCTCATTGACCTTACTCTCAAAAGTTGTCCCCAAAAGGAAATCAATGTAATGGATTCTCTTCTACTACACTAAACAACACTAGGAGGGAAGGAGATTCCTAAGTGTTTATTTCAAGCAAATTAAAAAAAATACCCACCTTGTGTTGTGTAAGCAAATGGAAGAGAGTGCCATGGTTGTTTAATAGTTAAATTAGCTAGCTAGAGTGCTTAATAGTGACCAGTTTGGCTAGCCATGAGAGTTGTTGGGTTGGGTTGAAAATTTTGTATGTGTAGTTTGTTTCCTTTGCCCCAATAGCCATGTAGCTTGACTTGAATACTTGTATGAGATACCTCTAGAGCCCGTAAACACAAGGATTTAGTTGGCATCTACAAGTATGCGAAATCATAGGAACCTTACATGTGTAAGAAGGTGATTTAGATAATAATTTTTTTTACCATTTTTTAGTCATAGATATGGTTGATTAATGATATATGCGAGCATGAATAAATTGAGAATGGTACCTAGGTGGGGTATAGTTAAGGGATGGGACCTTGCACATGTAACATTGTTGAAATCCTTTTTGATGGATTCATGTTATAGAATGATTTGGTTATTTGGTTATGAGATTATAACGCATAATTTTGTCTAGGTTCTTAGTAATTTATAGTTGTAAGCATTGTACTACAAGAAGTTGGTGAGTAAGATTTAGATATTTGTTAGCTTACAAGTTGAAAATGATGCACTCAAGTGTGATTTGTTAATATTTTGAAAGCTAATTGCATATTATTCAACTTTTACTGTAAATGCAAATAACACTTAATAAGAGTTTTTTACTAAGAAAATAACACTAAATAAGAGTTTTTATTTTGCTAAGAACTGCATATTTGAAAGATATTTTTTTAATTAAAATTTTATTATCTAATTTCTTATGGAAACTTTATTGTTAAAAATCAAAATTTTAGACAAACGTTCTTTTTGGATGGGAAGGATGAAACAGTGGACAGTCAATGGCAAGATGAGTATATGGAAACACCTTGGAAGCATCATGGTGTGACTGGAGTCTAACTATCGGCAAGAAAGTGTAGGAACAGCTGTTGAGCAATATCCAGCGAGAGTGATAAAGACCGACATCCTCGTATACCACACCGAAGTGTGAAACGTGAAGTGGTTAGTTTGAATTTCATCAACAACGATGCGAATATGGAAGTACCTGTGAAGCCTCATGATGTGACTGGAGCCACATGGTCCGCCAGAAAAAAGTTAAAATGTATGGAAAGTTGTTCAACATTATGGCTACCAAAGGCGTATACGAAAAGTCAAGTGTGTTATAGATGCTCTACCTTCTGGATTAAACATGTCATGTGTGTTAAGTTTAATTTATAATTTTATTATAATTTCAAGTCATATTAACATGTGAAAGTATCTACACATGTATATTATATTTGATAATTTTTGAAGTATTTTATTTTAAGTTGTTTAATATCTACTTTGAGAGATTGAATGTGTAGATTGCAATGTCTAGTGTATTCATAGTTTCACATGATATATTTATTACAAAGTTTTAATAAAATAATGAATATTTTATGATTTTATTAGTTTATTTAAAATTAGATGTTATTATTAATGAATTTTATTCATTATAAATATTAGATAGATTTGATTGAGATTAACAAAAACAATGAATCAAAGTTTGATTACAGATCACTTATACATACTTATAGAATAGCAGTTCACTTATAAATGTATTCATCCAATAGAGGTTCTATTTATGTAATGGAAAATTTTGATAATGTATATGATGTTTTAGAGTAGAAATTCATTTGTAAAGAATATATTGCATTAATGTACTTATGTCACTTATGTAGGTATGTATGTCATTCATGTTATGGCTTTTATAATTAATGTTATTGTTTTTTATAGACATGGACTAAACAAAGACTTGAGATGCATAAATGTAGTGCCTTCTTGAATTAAGTGGTAGTTAGATAAAAGTACATGGACACGGGGTTAAAAATACAACATGTTGAAAGGATGTGTTACGGCCACGCACTAACGCCACCTTCTTCATGCCCAAGAGGCTAGCTTGGGCGCTCATGTGGGAAAGCACATGTTCAGTCAGCAAGACTTGCAAGTGGTACCTTGGCCAAGTGACGAAACGAAAGAGGAGCGCGCAGACCAAGCTAAGGTGCGCTCCCACAAACGAAGCCCGCACTCAACCTTGGATCTTGGAAATCCCAAGACTACGAAACCTTGGCACGTTGGCAGTTGAAAACACGTTGGAGCCCAAACTGTCGTCGGATAGACGAACACACCTTGGGGATGAAGCACAGACAAACATAACCACACGACGATGCGTTCCATAGAAGGCACGCCCTGCAACCACATTGGTCGCATAGGATCTATGCTTGTGGAAGTGCACAGTTAGAGGGGCCTGTAGGACCGAGCGCCCGTAGAAGGCACGCTAAACACCACCACGCAACAGGCCTTTGGATGTGCATTGAGGAAGACGTGCTTGGGAGTTCGACAGATGAAACAAGCAACCGCGAAATCTGCGACCGACGCCCCGATCGACGACACCATGCAAACCATCGACAAGTAAGAGCGTGCACGCAAGTGAGGGACGTGGACCACCGGTGAGAATTAGTGCATCGACAAGGAGCTGGCAAGCGCGCTATGTAAAGGAGCGCGCCCACCTTTGGGGCTGCCCTCACCCACGTGACCACATAAAGACGCAACGCCAAAATGAAAGGAAGGCATCGAAGCTTGGGAGAACAAGCAATGAAGTGACAGGTCACCAAGACATGCGAGCTAGGGAGGTTTTTGAGCTCAAGTCGCAACGCAGTTGTTAAGTGGCTCAACTCATAAACGCGGCAGGGTTGCGGAAGAAGTGTCGATCTTGCAAACGAGCGCTTTAGACGAGTTTAGTCTATGATAGTCGACGATAGCTATGAGGGTTAGCAAGTTTGATAGTCTTGAGAGTTGGATGCCCATGGAGGGGTCACACACGTGGCAGGGTTGCGGAAGAAGTGTCGATCTTGCAAACGGGCACTTTAGACGAGTTTAGTCTATGACAATCGACGATAGCTATGAGGGTTAGCAAGTTTGATAGTCTTGAGAGTTGGATGCCCATGGAGGGGTCACACAAGAGCTCTAGTTGGGCACACACCCAGAGCTTTGTAAGCTTTTGGAAACTCCATCTTTACAAGATGTTTAGATTAATACAAAGTTAACAGGGTTGGCCAGTTTGGAAACTGCACTCTTATACTATGTTGCATTTTACTTATTATTCTATGTGATGAAAATTTGGCAAAGTGTGTGGGTAAAATAGTTAAGAAGTAAAAAGGATAAACGAACCAGTGTTAAGGAAAAGGTTTCCGTAGGTTAGGTGTAGTCCGTTGGAGTGCACCTGAGTTGGTCAAGCCCTCGAGAGGCTTCCAGGTAGTGTCGCATGCCCAATAAACCACAAGAAAAAGTGGGTGTGTTATTGTGGTCGTGATAACATGACCTTTTAAACACATTTTAAACCATGGTTTTAAAATTGGTAATATTGCAACCAAAGCATTAAAAGCAATCTTCAAATTGAAAAGCAATGTTAAAGTTACAATTTTTAAACTTGCCAAAATTGGAATTTTGTGAAGTTAAAATTGCAATTTGAATTAAAAAAATTCATTTACAATATGCAATTACCTAAATTCCTTCCCTCTTATTACTTCAATTGTCATAGTTCCATAACAATATAACTCTAACAAATAGGAAGGAACTCTTACCTTCATTATAAACCATAATCCCTACTCACGACGCCCTGAGGCTAAGATTTTATTATATTCTTATCACTACAAGAATTTTAATTAAATACCATATTCATCTCTAAATCACAGTTTTTACTCATCTTTACCTTCTCCATTTAGAGTTAGAGTATAATAGGTATATTATCATAAACAAACAACTAATCTTATATGTACCTTATATGTGAGCATTTTAAATGTTTATTTATATATTTATCATAAACTTAAAATAGCTTTTTCCTTGTAATGCAAAAGTAAATAATATAAATACATTATCTTACAAAAACATAAACATGAATTGTATAAAAAACATCTGCCAACGTTTATATAATGTGATGAACATTATTCCTTACATAAAATGGATTTTAGAAGTAGAGTTTTTATTTTTATTTTTTATAGACTAGTTTATTATACTAAATCAAAAGACATGTATATGGTGTGCCTAATGTCTTTTGTGGTGGAGAATGCAAATGAAATGTGAGTTGGACAATTTATAAGGATGTAATCGACGTCAAATGGATTTACAAAACAAAGCAAGATGTTGATGGGAATGTGGAGAAGCACAAGGAAAGAATGGTCACAAGAGGGTTCACACAACATCCCGTTATAGACTTCAATGAAACCTTCACACCAGTCGCACACATGGATACAGTCAGAACTATTTTGTCCATTGTTGTACAAAACAAATGGCTTGTTTATCAAATGGATGTTAAATCGACATTTTTAAATGGATATCTGGATGAAGAAGTATATGTGGAACAACCACAAGGCTATGAAGTTCCAGGACAAGAACATAAAGTGTACAGGATGAAAAAGGAACTCTATGGTTTGAATCAGTCTCCGAGATCTCCCTTTCCAATAACACTGTTTTTTTTCCACAAACAAGCGCCCCAAAGACTTTCAAAGATAATGGCAGTCCATCGCATGCCATTATAAACTGATCTACTAGATCTATGAACCCTGCTAGTGGATGGTGCAGACAGAAGGAATAGCAACAAAAGAGCTCTTCAGAGTCTTCTCTATTCAAACCCTTTAAAATATAAATAGACGAGTCTAAGAATCTTGAGCTTCTTAGGACATGATTTTCACGAGACGTAACCAAAATCAGGCTCTCCTGGATAAGGATATATTTAATTAGAAGAAAATCCTCCATATGATCTATATGATGCATAATGAATTGCTCTATATTCACCTTGCATTGGTGGTAGGATACTCTACCACATAAGTCATGAATGAATCAAGATCATGCTCCTCAAGAATTTTCAACACTCTGTCCTTCCATGCATTGAAATTGGAATTTCCTTCAAGGCAATCTTCTATCCGAACGAAGATTGATGTCATTGTTGCAACCTTTTACTCAACTCTTCAAGATATACGTAGGCTTAGATTACTGCACAAAACTAAGCTCCTCTGCACCCTATGCTCTGATACCATCTGAATGTTTTGAGCAAACTCAAATATGATTGAACTTTGAAACTTTTATCAATCAATTTCAGCACATATGTATTTCATAAATCAGCCACATATGAATATATGAGACACATATGAATCTCATAAATATGTCAGCCACATATATATATCAACTACGTATAAATATCATAAATATATGAGCCACATAAATCAAACTTCATAAATGATCCATATATATCAATCAACCATGAGAGACAAGATATACAATGGGAAAAGCCTCCAAACAGGGAGGGTGAAAATCCCATCAATTATTTGAGTATGATAGATAGATTTGCAGAGATTGGTTGACAACACATGAGAATATTTATTGATAAGAGATATCACCTCAACAATAGAGAAGAGAGATCCAATACATTATGACAATTAACTGTAATGAACTTGCCATATGCCTAACATATTAATAACAAGCTAAAACACCTAACATGCACAAGATAGAGAATGGGACGCTCAGTAAACACACTGAGAGCATCACATAACACATTCACAAGGAGGAGCATGCACTAGAACTGATTGTGAACTAACTGAACTGAACTCTATATTCAACTAAGTGCATAACCATAAAGCTAGGAGGCTAACTGAATGTCTTTGGTTCTTCACAAGTAGTGCCATCCATGCTTAATTTCTATTATTATCTTTTGCATGGAACTTCTTAGTCAACTGATTCATGATTTATTGCAACTGATTCTTTACTAAAGCCTTTACAATACACGTTCACTTGGAGGTAAATATATGCAATTCGAATCCATTCTCTTTCTCTATGCTTATCTCATAATCTTTAATTAATTACTTAATGGTCCACATGTGTATCTATGATTTAACCATCTTATCATATCTTACTCAGAAGAATTGTCACATATACGGATTATCATATATATATATATTACCTCGGGTCATATAATCATATGCTAAAGTAATTCACTCTATGGGTAGTTAATCCCTAAAGGAGACTTATAGAACTCAATGACCATGACTAGCAATATATCACATAATATAACCACATGAATTGATACAACACAAGTCTACAGTATTGATACAACACAAAAATCCAGTCTTGATAGAACACAACTGATGAAACTGTTTGCTTATGGACCTCAAAACCGAGAGTACTGAAAACTAACAGGATTTAAATTTCTCTTAAATAGCTTGGAGAACTGTCTAACCTCCTTTCTGCACTTCCGGACTTCCGCACTTCCACACTTCCACACTTCCACCCTTCTGCACTTCCACACTTATGCACTTCCTCCCTTCAGCACTTCTGCACTTCTGCACTCCCACACTTTTCCACTTTTCCATTTCAAGTTGCAGAAATCAGCTTGTCAACTTTTGAAACTGGGTTTTCTTCCCAATTCCACTTTTTCGGCTTCCATACTTCACTTCTTACTCACTGTCGATCCTTGTGGATTCACTCTCGATTGTTGACCTATCTCCAGATGCGGATCATGATCTAACTCTGTGGATCTACCTTCCTTTGCTGTGGAAATTAAATACGACCATTGATCTTCTCCAAGATCTATCTCCACCGCACGATCTTAAGTTATCTGGGTGATTGGTTTGTTGATGTATTTTTAACTTCGGAATATATTCACTTTTATATCTTATATTGTACCCCGATGTTCCTATCGGGAGAATTAGTTGTATTTCATTGTACCCCAATGTTCCTATTGTAACTAGGAATATTTCACCTTTTGCAGACAGAAGCTATTCCTCTGGTCTGAATGGTTCAGATCCAGAACAAATGAGTGAATGACAAAGGATGAAGACCTTCCTTGGATGTCGTAGACACCTGGAATGCTGCTTCGATAATGAACCCGTGTACCTGCAAACAGATCAAACATGCAAACACATCAAAGCTACCAGCGAATCATTTACTTATCCATGTTAGTGACTAAGGAATCTAACAACATGTACATGTGAAATCAAAATGATAGTAATGTGGGACGAAAATCAGCTTTGCATTAAAGATGTATGGAGAAGCTTACAACCATTGCCTTAGTGTTGACAGGCATCTCCACGAGACAAACACTTCATCCCCATAAGCTCCAACTTTGCTCTCTATGCTCTCCAATGATTTGGATTAGGTATTCAATTCAACAGCATAACAATACCTCTATAGTCCCCCCCTCAACTATGGACATGAGCTTGTATTTATAAGGCTCAATGGATAGGGATAGTTGAGAGATTTGTGGATGAGGTGGCTCCAAGATCCTATGATGGGGGAGCTCGAGCTCAACTGACCCACAATGATAGGGATAAGGGAGGACATGAGGCTCATGATCTAGAAGCCTCGAGAAACTTCTCTTTTTCCCATTTTACCCAGGGTACTGCTTTTCTTCTCTTATGACAGAGCAGTTTAGATGAGAAATGCTTATGGACCAAATACCACAGGCGGTGGCACCGCTTATGGAAAACAGGATGCAGGCGGTGTGAGAAAGGTACCGCTCATGGGCCACAAGGAATGCGCGGTGCTGAGTTTTTTCATGTAGAATTGACAAACAGAGTAGGTTTCCACTCTAAGTGCTGGGATTAAGGGAAAACATGGAAGTTAAGGGTCTTATCACATGGTGGTGATAGGATTTGGGTATAACAAAATGCCCCTCAAAGCAAGAGACTTAGAGGGATACGATAAATGAAATCTTTGAGAGAACAAGTTGTCACTTCGAGGTGAAAATGTCAGCTCGATCGGAGCATGTCATCCAGTAGGAATCTGTAGTAGATCAATATTTTTGACTCATAGACACAAGTAACCAACTCATGGTTGCAGACCAATACAAGGCAGATCCATGAGAGGAATAAACAAGCATGGCTACTAGAATACATCATAGATCCATGTGATAGAGGACTCAAACTTGGACATAGCTACCAGACATACAACATAGATCTATGTCATATAGATGCAAATTTGAGCATAGTCACGACCATACAAATGTGGATCCATGCTAGATATACAAAACTCCATCGCAACCTGGGGAAAGCAATGAGCGCTAAACAAATACCCAAGGTCTTCATCTTGTCTTCCACAAAGTACGATTCTATCCATGTGATTACAATGATCTGAAGTCGAACATGGTAGAAACCACTTGATTACCGGCCAATGATGTGAACCATTAACAAGTGCGAGGGAGATCACCATTGATGTCAATGATTCCCAAGGTACCCTAGTACAATCTACTGAGCGTGAATAGATGTCCTGATGTCGAACACTCAGTTGATTCTATCAATCAAAGGTCAATGATGTGAACCTATGTCAAGAGCAAGAGAATCTGTCATTAAGGCATACAGATCTCAAGGTACTAAGTTTTGTTTCTAAGACTATTTCCTAGATAATGAGCTAATGTCGATGGGAACAGTCTCGTCGAAGGAGGGCCATGATGAGTCCCACATCGACGACATGAAACTCGGAACATAGTTTTGGAATGAGGTGAAGGTAGTAACCACAAGACTGACTCAAAAGTACTGACACAAAGACTGTTTTGACTACAGAGGTAAACTTCTTAAACTTCCCTTTGAACATCGGGCGGCACGACAAAAGACTTGGCAGCATGACAAAACAGGACAAACTCACAATGCGACAATGGACAATGCATTCTTTTGAAAGACTTAAAGGAGTGGCATGACTCATGAAAGTGGATCGTCACGGAGATCAGCTGAATACCCAATTGACTGAAATGATATGCAGACAAGTGCCATATTCGAAGGTAACGACAAACTACTGCCATTTGTAAAAATGATTCCCCTCCCATTTCCCCCATCATGATTGATGAGTGCCTCTTTTTGGTTTTACGAGTTCAGAGAGGGTAACAAACACTTGGTATAGCTCATCTGAAGACAAGTCCAAACTCATATGTTTTACGAACACGAGAGAGGAGGGGTTCGTTCCCAAAAATGGGTCTCCCAATGTTTTAATTTAATGAGTCCAATGAAAGAAAACTTGGTATCGTTCATGTTTAGAGAGTCTGAACGACCACGGAAGAAGACTCCAAAGGGTCCTTTTTCGTATGATTTAGTCCCTAAGGCCTGAAAAAGTATAAAATAATACCTTAGGGAACTCTTCCAGTCATTATTGGATGGAGTGTTCCTTTTTCGTAAATAGTCTATCCGAACTGAAAAAGAGATAACCTACCGTCGGAGAGACGACGATTCAAATGCTTTAACGAGCGTGAAGAAGACAAGATCGCTCGACAATCTTTTCGTATTTAAGGAGCCCAAAAAGAGTTTAAAGAAGACTCCATTAACCTTTTTCATGTTTGAATCCAAAGCACGAAAAAGTAATAAACTAAGCTCAAACCACTTTTCATGTTTTAACTAGAGCATGAAAAATGAAAAGTAAGCTCAACACCAACTTACTGTTTTTAACGAGCTTGAATATCAGTTGAAAGAATGCTCGAATATTGGTTTCATTTTTATGCAAGCTCGAAACCAATGGGTAAACTATGCTTGAAAAAATCCCATTAACATGATATACAGATTTTGGAATCTTGCCCCCAGCATGATTTCTAGCGAAGCTTACCTCTACCACAGTTGCTAGCGGCTCAACATGCCCCCCAAGCTTCGTTTCGTCTGATGATTCTTCTTCCATACCCAACCTAAAAAACCTAGTTACTAATGTGAAAATGTTCACCAGGGGGGTAGGAAGAATGAGAATTAGGCAGGTGAAAAGAAGGTTCAAGTTCTAACACTAAAGGGAAGACTCAACTCAAGGGAATGGGATCTGTTTCATTTTTACACAATCTTGAAACGGAAGGTAACTATGCTTGGAACATGGTTTCATTTTTATGCAAGCTTGAAACCAAAAGGTAAACTATGCTTAATGAAACCTACTTCATTTTTTAACGAGCTTGAAATAGAAAATGAACTATGCTCAAAGGCATCTGTTTCATTTTTAACGAGCTTGACACGGAATGGGAACTAAGCTCGCCACATGGTTTCATTTTTATGCAAGCTTGAAACCAAAAGGTAAACTATGCTTAAGGAGTGGTTTTATTTTTTAATGAGCTTGAAACCAAAAGTAAACTATGCTCTCGAACTTTCTCCTACCCAACATGATATCCAGAGGTTGGTAGGTTGCCCCCCATTACATAAAATCTAGCGGCTTAGCTCCATTATGATGTCCATAGACTAGAGCCATGCCCCCCATTTTGCCTATGATGGGAAGAAGCTAACTAGAAGAAGGGGAAGGAACCACAAGAACATGCGGCACATTCAGGGCAGTCTGATTACTAGGAGTCACACGATGGTTGGGTGTAACAAAAAAAAGCTGATCAATGGTCACAATCTTCCCATCATGGGGAAAATGCATTACTCTAAAGAGTGTGGACACAACAGCCTTCATGGAATAAACATAATCACGTCCAAGGAGCAGATTGAAATCTAAAGGACCTTGGACCACCATAACATCAATGTAGATAGTTTTCCCTCCTAATGTAATAGGTAAATAAGGAAGGGGCCCTAAAGGTGCAGTAGTTCTGTGATTAAAATCTAGTATCTGATTAGTGGATGGCACAAGCTGAGGAGAACCTAAAGCTTGCCAAGTAGTTGAGGATAGAATACTAACAGAAGCCCCTTCGTCAACAATAGTACGAAGTATCCTCCTAGCAGTAACATTCACAATTATCTGGAAAGGAACACTCAAATGAAGATGAGACTTTGTTAGGTTACTCCAGTGAAAGGAAATAACCTCAGTACTTGGAGAGGGTTCTGTTGAAAGAGACAAAATTTCCTCTTGTTGAGAACAATCAGAATGAAGCATAAAAACTTCAACAAGTTTCAGTCCATTCTCTACTGGAAGAGAAGAACAAGACGAAGATTTTGTCAAAGAGACTACTTCAGTCTTAACACTCTCTGATGAAAGAGTGGGATCAAGTGGAGATGACATCGACTCAACCACTTCACTCTCCGAAGGAAGAGTAGGATCAATTATAGATGAAACTGAATTGATCACTTGGTCAACCAGCGAGGAATCAAGGGATAACTTACTATCACTTGTTGGAATCACCTGTTGATGATATTTAATATTTTTCAACCAACGCGAAGCTTAATCCATGCTTGGACAAAGAAAAGTACGATGCATAGCTTTGCATATCAAACAAGGATACAAGACTTTACCCTTACGACCTTTTACCAATGGGTCACTGGTTGAGGGAGTATCGTCAACATGATGATCATAGGTTGATGAGACAGACGGTTTGGACCTTTTAGACCACTCTTCTTGTACACGGGAGAGACTGAGACACTCCTTAAGAAGGTGGTCCCCCTTGCAAAGCTTACAAGGGAACTTGGGTTTTCCGAGTGTTCTCTTAGAACGGGCACGATCAAGAGCAGATGATTGCTGCTTTTTCTCTTTTTTATACTTCTTCTTCTTACCCTTCCCTTTCTTCTTCTTCTTATCCACATGACTACTAACCATAGAGCTTTGGTCAAGCAAAGAAGAAGAAAGGGATGAAGCAACAACCAACAAAGAAGGAGAGAGATTAGGTTGAGGTTGATCCTATCCCAGAGGAGAGGTAACATTTGAGACATTAGGTGTAACAGGAATTACTGGATTAAACTGCCAGACCGGTAATCCTGTAGTTCATCCAGGAATATTTAGAGTGGCAATAAAGGGAGGACCAATACCTTCACTTGGAGGGAATACAAAAGGTACACCTTGGAAAGGGACCTCTTGAGTGGTAGTCCCAGATTGGGATTCCATCTCTAAACTCTCTATAAACCTCTAACTACCACGCACAAGCAAGTACTACTCAAACTAAAAGCAACAAGCAAACATGTGAAAGGATTGGATAAGAGTCAGGAATCTCACAGGATTATCAAGACTTTACAAGCTTTGCCCATAAAGCCAAGATGGCCAAAAGGTTAACTCAATTGGTTTGAGGATTCCTAAAAGGGTCTCCCGATATACGCTAGGTACGTGGGAGCTCAAATCGGTAGTAGTGATGTCTAATGCATAACCGTTCACAAGGGGCCTTCCTATATACAATCGAGTACGTGAAGTACCTTTCTATATACCTCAAGGCTACGTGAAAGGCCGTTATGATATACTGACGGTATGTGGAAGAACCGCGCGAGTCCCGGGATGTAATGTAGACGAGTAATGACAACTCCTACACTTAACGACACCCAAACACGTCTCTAACTTATCACTCAAATTGCTAAAAGTTTTAACCTAGTACTACTGTTAATTTTATCTTGTGCGTTTAGGTGGAACCATGGAGTGAAAACTTGAAATTAAAGAAAATGCACACTGATCTATATGATAATGCAAGTTTTCCTCTTTGATGAAATTCTACCTAAGAGAGGGAGAGAGATTTACTTTTCTTCCCAAAAATGCACACCCAAATGCAAATGCAATTCTATCTTTTCAAACGAAAAGGGAAATATCAATGCACCCCAACAATCTTCAAGGCAAATAAAAAAGAGATCTAGAGACATCACACTTAAATAAACCAAAAATGTTTCCTATCTTTTCATGCTTGAAAAGATGCATAAAAACTTAATGGAAAGATGATTTCACTAACATTTCCAAATAAAACTAACTCTAATGCACGTAAAGCTGAAAACATATATTTCTTCTTAATGAAAGTAAGATTTAGAATTTAGAACAATCATGCACAAAACAAGAAAAAAATCGTTCAACAATGCTTTCGAATAAAGCAAAAGAGAGAGAAAACTAAAACTTCTCTTTGAAACAGACAAGGAAACGAAGGACCAATCTTCCCTACCAAGCATTGAAAAAATCAGCATGCAAAAGGAAACAAGAATCACCCCAAGCAAAGAAAGACTCAAAACAACATGGATCACTCACGCATTCCAAGTCCAAAACAAACCAAAGCATACACAAGAAAATGAAATGTATATTTCCAATTCCAATGAATAATATCTACAGAAAAGAGCAAGAGGTTTCAAGCAAAGAAAATAATGTAGAATCTAATGCAAGAAACACAAACTCTCTTTGAATGCAGAAAGAATACAACAATCAAAGCGAATGCAGAATACACAATTCATGGCCGTGAGGGAGCATTTTTTTTTCAAAAATACACTTCATTTTCATCAAAAAGTAAGCCAAAAACACACAAAAAATCAAAATACAAAGTCTAGAACAGTGCCTACCTGGCACCGCGCTGGAGGGGTCTTGACAGAGCAGTTCTGGACGAGCACCGCTTCTAGCAAACGAAGTTCAAGCGGTGGCACTGTGTATGGCTAACAGAGTTCAGGCAGTAGCACCACTTGTTGCCAACAGCACATGTGCGGTTCCCTGAATAGATCCAAAACACAAGGAGAACTAGAATTCAAGTTAAAAATTAATCAAATCAAGGTAAAGATTGATGAATTGATTGTAAAAAAGAGCATATAAGGTCAAAATAGTTCAGATCTGAAAGTTTTAAACCAAAATTCACTAAGTCAGATGGAAAATCTTACTGAAGAGAGTTAGAAACTGGAGACTGGATTCAGACAAGGGTTCAAGGATTGAGGAAGATTAGATCAACTGAAATTTGCTTCGTTCCCCAACGGAGTCGCCAGATTTGTAACTAGGAATATTTCACCTTCTGCAGACAGAAGCTATTCCTCTGGTCTAAATGGTTCAGATCTAGAACAAATGAGTGAACGACAAAGGATAAAGACCTTCCCTGGATGTCGTAGACATCTGGAATGTTGCTTCGATAGTGAACCTGTGTACCTGGAAACAGATCAAACATGCAAACACATCAAAGCTACCAGAGAATCATCTACTTATCCATGTTAGTGACTAAGGAATCTAACAACATGTACATGTGAAATCAAAACGACAGTAATGTGGGATGAAAATCAACTTTGCATTAAAGATGTATGGATAAGCTTACAACCATTGCCTTAGTGTTGACAGGAATCTCCATGAGACAAACACTTCATCCCCATAAGCTCCAACTTTGCTCTCTATGCTCTCCAATGATTTGGATTAGGTAGTCAATCCAATAGCATAACAATACCTCTATAGTTCCCCCCTCAACTATGGACATGAGCTTGTATTTATAAGGCTCAATTGATAGGGATAGTTGAGAGATTTGTGGATGAGGTGGCTCTAAGATCCTATCATGGGGGATCTCAAGCTCAACTGACCCAAAATTATAGGGATAAGGGATGACACGAGGCTCATGATCTAGAAGCCTCGAGAAACTTCTCTTTTTCCCATTTTACCCAGGGTACCGCTTTTCTTCTCTTATGACAGAGTGGTTTAGATGAGAAACGCTTATGGACCAAAGACCACAGGCGGTGGCACCACTTATGGAAAACATGATACAGGCGGTGTGAGCAAGGTACCACTCATGGGCCACAAGGAAAGCACAGTGCTAAGTTTTTCATGTAGAATTGACAAACAGAGTAGGTTTCCACTCTAAGTGTTGAGATTAAGGGAAAACATGGAAGTTAAGGGTCTTATCACATGGTGGTGACAGGATTTGGGTACAACACCTATTGGGAGAGTCATTAATATAATAAAGTCATGTAAAGTCATTAAGGTTAACCCTCCGTTGTAAGTCGGGGCAATAGTCCCCATAATTGAGTTAAGGTTAACCCTCCTTATTGATCAGAGGGAAGAGTCCCCACAGTTGAGGGGCACTAGGCTTATTAGACTCTACTAGAGATGTCAGCCTTGGTAAGTAATTGTCAAGTCAGAAATTAGTATAAATAGAGAGTGAGCCTCTCTATTTTACACATACACTCACTCAACTGGGGCACATGAGTGAGAGAGGAAGTGCAGGCACAAGTGAGAGAGACCAGCTGTCAGAGATCATCTTTATGTTTTCAGGTTTTACTTTTGCTACTAGTGCTCATTCTATGTCTGAGGAAGTTGCAGGGTTTTCTCCTTTACGGTTTCCCCAAGGAAAAATTCTTTGTGTCTCTTGTCTCTTGTGATTATTGCTATGCATGTTATTCTCTCAGAGAAGATCCTAAGATCATATTGCTTAAATGATCAAAATATAACATGGTTTAGGTTTAACTTAGTCGCATCTTCTATTTGCAAAATTCAATTACGACCATGGATCTGTCTAGATATAGATCTTTAACTCTGTGACTGAATTGATCAGTGGAATGATCGATTCCTTCCTGCAACACTCTACACATACAAACTTCTTGGATTATTAAGACTATCAAAATTCATAGGCATAAAATATTTAAAATCATGCTCTTGGTTGTTTGGAAATAAGACGAAAAATAAGCAAACATATGCAGAGTATAAAAACCATGTACTTCATTCAATCAACCAGTCATAAAACACACACTCTTTTCTCATTCTCTATCTCTGCAAGATAAACAAGTTTCTTTGCCATCTAAGCTCTATGAGATTAAACAAAAGCTTCTTCGAGCTATCCTCAAACCTCTATGAGCTATCCTAAGCTCTATGAACTAAACCAAGCTATCTAAAAAAATAACTCAAACTGAATTAAATACAAGAGGACTCTGTTTCTAGATCCTATAACCAAGAAACTCAAACTTTATTCAAACTCTTAACTGAACCCTACGACTCATCACTAACTAACTGCTATAATGTCTCAACAGACTTCAACTCAACCCTATATGTTACACATGGAAAGGATCGAGTATCCTTATCCATATTTATTCCATTTTTTTATAAAATAAAAGAAATTACATACGTGCAAGACCCTAGGTCTTGAAATTCATTTAACTGTTATGAAGTCATGGATGACTTCATCTTCCTGAGCCTATGCTCCTGTATCAGAATCCTCAACTTCAAACTCTTCATGGGCTCCTGTCCATGAGCTCCCTCCCTGCAGTTTTTTTGTATATTTACAACAAATACCCAAGAGATAATCTTGGGCAGTGTTCTCATTTTGAACAGTCCCTTTAGCCATGTTTTCTAGCACTGTCTTTGCAACTAGTCCTTTGGTTCTTCCAGCATATGTTTAGATTTCTTTGAACCTTCAAGTTTCTCTTTCTTTTGACATGTAAACAAGTTGTTAACTTGTTCTCCTTCATTTGCACGTAGATTAATCAAATTTTCTGTCACATAAGGAAACCGAAAATATATTAACATAAATACATATTTCATCCAATAATTCTATGTCAAAATTCTTTGGTCTTCTTACCTTCTTCTTTCCTCTATCATATCATTATCCTTAGTGATTGATTTAACCATAAACTCTCTGTCATCCTTTCTGACTTCATACTATGCTTCCTCCATCAATGTTATGCTTTCACTTGACATTTCTTGTTCATTTGTTCTTTCCTTTAGTCAATCAATGCACACTTTGTTAGTCATTTCAATTTCAAACTCATTTACTTGTGAAATTATTGTTACCTCATCTTCATCTTTCCAATCATTCACAATTCTCTTGTTAGTCATCATCAACAATTGACTATTGACTTCCTCTTTCTTACCTCTGAATGGATGAAGACTATGTTTTTTTCCATTCATTTCAAAGGAATAGATATTCCTCTTTCCCTCATGCACTCCTTCTCTGTTAAATTACTAAGGACCTCCTAATAAAACATGACAAGTATCCATTTCTATGATTTCACGTTTTACCTCATCCTGATAGCTTCCAATCAGAAAATTTACTTGGCATTGTTCACTCACAAGAACTTGATGATCATTCTACAACCATGCAACTTTGTATGGTTATGGATGTACTGTCCTCTTTAAATTCAGCCTGTCCACCATTTTTGCAGACACCAAATTATCAGTACTACCACTATCAATAATCAACTTGCAGTACTTACCTTCATATTTGAAAACTGTCTTGAACAAGATCCTCCTTTGAACTGGCTCATTAATTACCTTTTTCAACAACAAGGCTTCACCTTGTTCATGATAATTCATAGCCACCTCTAATTCCTTTGGAGCTTCAGGTTCAACTTGCACTACTTGTGCTCTTCTCTGTCTTGCAACATTCTTAAGAAAATCCCATGACATATGGCCAAGCTTCCCACATGTGTAACATCTTACTTGTCCACCTCTTCCTTTGCCTCTTCCTCTTGAAGCATTTATTCCACCTCTGTTATCATCATTTCTGTCAGGCTGTACTTGCTGGTTTGAACTGCTAGATTCACCTTTCTACTGTTGTTACCTTCCTCTAGAGCCTCTTACCTTTTCTTTTTGACTCTGTTTTCTCATCAACTTCTCCTCAACTTTCAAAAAAACCTGATATGCTTCCTCAACAGATATTAATGACAACAAACCCAATTCATATTGTATATCAAATCTTAGACCATTAATATACCTAGCTACCCTCTCAGGTGTGTCTTCCATATGTCCAAATCTGACATCTACCTTATAAAATTCCTTAGTATACTCCCTAACTGTCATTGAATTTTGTTTAAGATATTTCATTTCACTAAAGAAAATCAACTATAGTCCTTAGGAAGAAATTTACCTTTCAATTTAGCTGTCATTCTATTCCAGCTATTGATCCTGGCTTTGTTCTTCAAGATCCTTTCCTCTTGCACACCATCCCACCACAAGGATGCACGCCCTCTTAACTTTGTGACAAAAAATCTAACTTGCTTGTCTTCCCTCACTTCAGCATATTCGAAGTGTTTCTTCATAGCATTGATCCAATCAATTACCTCTTCTGGATCCAATCTTTCACTGTAGAATGGAACATCTACTCTTGAATTAAAACCTGCACCAAAAATATACCTAAACATTCTTACCTTAGGGGTTTCAATAGTTGTTTCCTCCTCCTCTTTAGGTAGATCTTCATCACTTGTATCTCTAGTGTGGTCATGATGTATGCCAGTTTCTAAGGCTTCCAACCTTGCTCTCAGAGTTCTTATCTCCTCTCTCATTTCTGCATTGGCAACATGTCTTCCTCGCCTGCCCCGACCTCTTCCAACTTTGACCTCAATCTCCTTCATGCAGAATCCCTTTTTTGCTTTGATACCACTCTAATGACACTGTGCACTTATAGACCTCAAAATCAAGAGTAATAAAAACTAATAGGCTTTAAATTTCTCTTAAACAGGTTGGAGAACTACCTAACCTCCTTTCCGCACTTTTGCACTTTCTCCCTTCTGCACTTTTGCACTTCTGTACTTTTGCACTTCCACACTTTTCCATTTTTATGGTTTAGGTTGTGAAACTCGGCTTGTTGGCTTTTGAAACTGGGTTTTTCACCCTTTTCCACTTTTTCAGCTTCCGTAATTCACTTCTTTCGCATCGTCAATCTTTGTGGATTCACTCTCGATCGTTGATCTCTCTCCATGTGCGGATCACGATCTAACTTTGGGGATCTACCTAATTCCTTTGCTATGGAAATTAACTACAATCGTCAGTATTCTCCAAGATCTATGTCCACCTCATGATATTAAGTTATTTGGGTGATTGGTTTAGGTTTAACTCGGGCGCATCTTCTATTTGTGAAATTCAACTACAACCATGGATATGTCTAGATACAGATCTTTAACTCTATGGCTGAAATTACTAGTGGAACTATCAATTGTTTCCTGCAACACTCTACACATACAAACTTCTTGGATTATACAGATTATCAGATTCATACGCATAAAGAATTTAAAATCATGCTCCTGGTTGTTTGGAAAGAAGGTGACAAATAAGCAAACATATGCAGAGTATAAAAACCCTGTTCTTGTTTCAATCAACCAGTCATAAAACACACACTCTTTGCTCATTCTCTATCTCTGCGAGCTAAACAAGCTTCTTTGAGCCATCTAAGCTCTATGAGCTTAAACAAAAGCTTCTTTGAGCTATCCTCAAACCTCTATGAGCTATCCTAAGATCTATGAGCTAAACCAAGCTATCTAAGAAAATAACTCAAACTAAATTAAATACAAGAGGATTTTATTTCCAGATCCTATAACCAAGAAACTCAAACTTTATTCAAACTCTTAACTAAACCCTACGATTCATCACTAACTAACTACTATAATGTCTCAACAGACTTCAACTCAACCCTATCTGTTACACACGGAAAGGATCGAGTATCCTTATCTAGATTTAGTCCATTTTTTTATAAAATAAAAGAAATTACATATGTGCAAGACCCTAGGTCTTGAAATTCATTTGACTATTATGGAGTCATGGATGACTTCATCTTCCTGAGCCTATGCTCCTGCATCAACAAGACCATCTCCAGTTAAGGAGATCCATCTCATAGGGCATCGTCTATGAGAATCATTTGACTTGATACAACACAAGTCCATACTTGATACAACACAATTCAATAGTCTTGATACAAAACAAGACTAGTCTTGATACAACACAAGATTCCAATCTTGATACAACACAATATCACGATACAAGAATCCCACCTTAATACACGAGGACATAGATAGGACTTGATACAACACAATGTCTTGACTTGATACCACACAGGTCCCTTATCTTGATACAACACAAGTCTCAGAGAATGACTCCTAATGTTGTACATTTAACATTTGTATCATATCAAATTTTATAAAATTGAAAGATAGGTAAATACATTGCACTTCCAACCCAAGAAGACCATGAGAGTTGTTATTAATAGACGTCCTTAAAGGTTTAAGAAAAACAAATTACGATAATGAATATCTAAATATAGTCATTCATTACCTAAATAAATGATCACATTCATTCATACATAAATATAGTTTGATTATATTCAGTCACTATTTGAACTAGTTTGATTATACTTTGTTTTACCATTATTGATCACCCCCAATCATGGTAGTAAATTCATTGCTACAAGGGTTAAGAAATACCAAGATTGGGATATCCTCCCATATTGAAACATATTGACATATAGAGATAATAAATCTCACTATAATTTAGATCATATAATTTTACATCACATGTAAGTTATTTATGGTTACAATTATACACATCTCTTACTTGTAAATTTAATTCAACTTTTCGGAGAAAAAATACATAAATTCATCTAAATAAATGTGTGTGAGGAGCCTTAATGGAACATGTTGCAACAATCATTTTCAAGTTCAAAATAATATGTGCCCTCCCACTTGGATAGTGTTTTATCATCTTACAAGAACTATACATGCCCAAAAATAAAAGAGAGTTATAGATACTTTAAAATTATGTTTACCAAATATTTCCCAATTGCAAAAGTAAACACATAATCAATGAAAATATAGAAATATGCCATACTAACCATGTCAAAGAAAATATCTTAATTAATATCATCCTCTATTGGGTCATGATGCATATGCTCATAATAAGAGCATCAATGGGGAGTGACCAGTTTAGAACAAAAAAGGCGAACATGTCTAGATGTAATGCATGGTATAGAATTGGCGTGGACTAAAGGCCCTATACTAATTGTTCTAATAGCATCAGGAAATGAATCTTGATGGGAGTTTCCACAAACATGCAATGTTTAGGTAGCCTATATGTCATGAATTATATCATATTATTAGTGGCACAAATCCTATCTTTAAGTTGAGTTGCTAGGGGGCTTAGGCATATGCTTAGGAGCATGTGGCCCTTTAGTGGGTTACACCTAATTGCTGCTCAATCTCGAGAAAACCAAAACCAACCCCATAGAATTCATCAATGTCAAAATAATTGACATGGAGACCCAAAATGAACTTGGCCCATAATTATGAAGAAAATACAAGGGACCTCCCTATTATTTCAATAAGGTTTATCAAACACCATAAACCACCTATCCATCAAGTGGAATTCCTATGGTCAGTTTTACTGCTCAAACTAAGACTCCTTTGCTAATCAAGGCTATGTAGACTAAGTTTTATTAATGGTAATCCCAAGAGGGGTTATACCGAATGTCACCATAGTCTAACCTCTCAGCACTTTGGGTAACTCCAAAACCCATGGGGAGACCCAAATCAATGAAAGATACTAGCAACAAACCAAAAATACCTTCCACAAAACCTTAATAGCTATGATCAGTTCCTTATTGGAGTCAAATAATATTAAACAAGACACAATAATCATACAATAATGGAGTTATTCACATTATCATAAAGCTTAATAAATGTTACACTTGTCAAGGAAACTTCATGCTTCCTTAGACAATATTTCACTTCCCTAGGAAAGTGCTCACAAAGGTGTGCTCTCAAGATAAAGACGATAACTACACTAGGGTGCACTTTTAGGTTCAAGCTAGAAAAACCAAACACCCTCTAATTCACCAATTACAAGGGTTTCACGTATTCTAATGCACTTGCTCAAAAGAGAATGCCCTCTAGGGTTTGTGGATAAAAACCTAGGCATAAATTTTGGGGTATTAAATAAAAACAAATTCGCAACTAGAACTTCATTTTTCTAATTTTCTAGGAAAACCTAATATTTTTCCAACAATATTATATTTTTTGTATTTTTTGCATAAAATACATGCTTGTGAATTTTGATAAAAGAGATGGAGATTTTATTAGGATGGGGAAATTATATTTTTGTCTCAAACCCTATGGCCATGAGAGATCGAGGATAATATCCTCACTCATAATATGGTATTCAATACTTGCAACTAGGGATAAGCTAGCAACCTCAAGGGTTAGGTAGCAAAACTCTAATCAGGGAAAATGGAGAAGTCCAAGGTCCAATAAAACAACAGAGAGCTCTCTGGTAGAATGGCATCCCTAAGAAAGTTAATCAAATGCTACAAAAAAATTCAAGATCAACATTAAACTAGGGTTAGAAGATAAACTTAACAACACTAATCAAGAATGAGTAAGGATGTGTACCTTAGGTCACCCTTGAGCATGAGTTATTACAACTAGTCTTAGTATCAACTTGTCATGTGCAAAATCAAACCCTAGAATACATTCCATTCATCCTTCAAGCAAAAATAGACATCCTAAGAGAGGTGCACATAACTCAAATACTTCAATATACCAAGAGAAAAAAGAAAATATCTCATATTTGAGCCCTTGTCGATATTTTACAAATGATATGAGGTTTTATTATTTATATGAGACAACCCTCAACCTTTTACAAATTCAATCCTACAAGTTAATGATAAATTATAAAATTTTAGGTTAGTACACCCACGAACTTGGGAACTAAACCACATAATGACACAAAAATAAAAATAAAATGTACAATTAGGATCCACCAAGTGAAAGGTGAGACAAAAAGAGGATGGCATGCCCCAACTAACCCCACTAGATGCATTTCCCTAAACACACTCCTTTGTTAACAATGTAGGCTTTGTCTTTAAAGGAATGATGTTTATGGGTCTAAAGACTAGGAGGAGGGGTTTTGCATTAAAAAAAATAGGTCCAAGTGGGAGAAATGAAGTGTTCTAAAATGCGCATGACAACCCTTACACACACAATCACCTCTATAAAGAAAATTATGAGTGTGTCCATGTGTCCCAATGATTTTTCTTAAGGGAACCGGACACCCACCCAAAGGGTAACCAAGAGAGCCACAAGGATAGCATCTCCTTGAGGTGGAAACCATGGGGACCCACAATGACTTGATCAGTGTAGCGTCCCCCTCACCCAATTTGGCCTTTGGTAGGGGACATTACGTTGATTCGGGACCTCCAATTTCACCCCGAACCCAACTTAAGAATTCATAGGGAATGAAATACATGTGTAGAAGAGAAATAAACGTGCACAATGGAAAATGAATCTATATAAACATGATAAACATGCATATGAAAGCATAAACATTACATACATAATTTAAAATAATTTCACATTCAAATACACAAGAATTCTTATCTTTAAACAATGCAAATCCAAGCAACTAGCTGTGTAAGAGCAATTTTCCACCCAACCATAGGCACTCTGCTCACCTATATTCTTTTAGCTTCAGAGGCTATCCCCAAGTCGGGCTATGAGTCCAGCAGGGCAAAGGAAACACCTACATGATTCTCTCTATCATCCCACAACCCAATATGTTCTCTATGCTTATCCGAATGATTAGAAAATTCTCTACAAGGATCTCACTTAGCTCTCACAACCTTGGCTTCCACAATACCTACCCCACACAACACCCTTCTTGGCTCGGGCATCACCTTCAGCAATCCATGGTTCTCTTGGGAAATCCGCCTTGCCAAGTGCTTCCAATGTGTGCGTAGAAGAATACTAACTTGTTAATGTTGTCGCAGAGCTACCTGCAACCTCAATTCGTGGCTTCTCAAGCATCTACGAGCAACAAAAAACAATGTGAAAGGATCCCTAACTAGTTAAGCCTCTCGACTCACCTACAACAATCAATTTTCCTTTCAAAATTTGCAGCTCTGTCCCTAAATTCAGATTTCCTGGTTATACAAGTCATGAACAACAATACAAAGCTTTGACTAGTGTAGATATGCGTGAGAATGTGTGAGAATGAGGGTTGACTCCAAGAGGTATGAGAAAATGGTGAAAATAAAACTGACATAACTTTTGACAATAGAAGAAAGGACCCCTGGCAGTTGTAGACTTACTTTTGGCAGCTGACAGAACTATCACAAAAGTGCAGTCAACCCCATGCTTCAATAATTGCATAAGGTGATTTTTCCCACCAACCCCTCACATGCATTCAATGATTAGAAAATAGTCAAAAAAGGAGATAATTGGCTTATTCAAGGCACATGACAAAATTTTGGATGAGTTGTAAAGTTGACAATTGGTAGCAAGGATTTGGTCTCCCATGGGCCCCCTCTCCTCTTCTCCTCTGGTGGAATCATAGCCACTTTGGTGTTCTTTACACAACCATTCTTGGACCATTTTATTATTTATGCACCTAATATTTACATAAATTTCGAATTGGCATGATAAAACAAACACAAAGTCCAAACAAAATATTTACATTGTACATACATAGCCATTCACTAGTCAGGGGTATTACAATCAAGGGTATTTTGCCCCAAAATTAACTCTCTACACAATATAGCTCCAAAACTTAGCCTTTGTAAAGAAAAAATAAACCCATTACTTTGGTACATGTAAAAGGGATGCTTCAAACACTCTAAGGCGTAACAGTGAAAATGTGCACTAGTCCATGCAAAGCTACCTCTTTGTCGATCAAGTAGTTAATTGGTTCTAAGGTTAATAAATATTGAACAATCATCTCTTTGATTATATGTAAGTCTCTCACCTCCTTCTTACTCTTCTTACTCTTTTTACTGATGCTAGTTGATTCACCCCCTCATCCTAGAACTATATTGATATATATCATATGATATGATTGGCCACAAGTATGGCCAATGGAAGAAACAATTATGTAAAATGAAGTGGTCAATGAAATATAAGATAGCTCTAGTGTTCGTATTGGTCAATGAAATATTGAGCCTATTTAGCAAAAGCGTCCTCACATGAGAAAGAAAAGAGCAATAAGAGTGAAAGTCGTTGTGGGTTGAAGAAGAATAAAACAAAATATGGTCACATTTTTTTATATACATTTTTACCAAAAAAACATACATACGATTTTAATGTATATGCATATTTCAAAAGTAACCACACATTTCTAATTTGTACACATTGGTGTGGTTATTTACGTTCCACATGGAGATGGAAATGGTATGTGTGGAGCTTTGAGAGAGGCTTTGAGAGATGGAAATTGTGTCGAGATCTTCTCCACTATGAAGTCACGATAATAAATCAATACCAGCGTGATGTTTATTCGGCTTCACCACTACTTTGTAATTACTTGCACTGCTTCTCTTTCAATTGCCCTCTACTTCCTTTCAATTGCCCTGTACTTCCTTTCAATGTTTGGCAACTTCCTATTAAGAAAGAAGGTGGGATGTTTTACATTTCTTTCACATGGCAACATCGGAATTGATTTGATTTTAATTATTTTAAACGTATAATTACCCTCTACTTCACATGGCAATGTTTTGCAGTGCTTCTCTTTCAATTACCCTCTACTTCCTTTCAATTGCCCTGTACTTCCTTTCAATGTTTGGCAGCTTCCTATTACGAAAGAAGGTGGGATGTTTTACATTTAAAAAAAAAAAAAAAACATCGGAATTGATTTGATTTTTAATTATTTTAAATGTATAAAAGAATGTTGTTTTATAAATATATTCATATATTTAAAGAATAAAATGTTGCTAGGATAAAAAAAATCTATGTTATATGTGTTTAAAGTCTATATATCAGTATAGATTTTTTTTTAATGAATTTATCAAGCGTTTAGAGGGATCAAATATTTCGAGGTGTAAACCCCTTTTTAGAGTGAAAATGTTGAGTAAATGTGTAATGCAAGATTTATGGTTTTAATTTATCTAATTTGTGTAATTTTGTATATATGTTGTTCTAAATATTTTAAAATTAAATTGGGCGGACATGTTACTTTTATAGTATTTTATTATTTTTTATAAAGGATACGTGTCAGCTTTATGGTGAGCATGGAAGGAGTTACACATCTACTCCCTACTAGGCTGTAGAATGCACCTATTAGATGCTATATATATATATATATATATATATATATATATATATGTGAAGAAGTTGTCAAAATTCCATACAACTAAAAAGATACAAAATATTCAAAATTGATACAAAATTGTTTTGTTAGTTTTATCCAAAATATTACAATCATTTCTTGAAAATACCTATTGTATGTAGATTCTATTTGCCTTTATCAATTTTATAACTATACTACTTGGTATATTGTCTCAAAAGAAAAATAAAGTAAACAACATAAGAGAAATTAAACATGACTACATTTGTGCCCATTCTGGGACTCCTCCATTGACACATTTTCTCTGTCAAGGCTTTGTTCTCCATATGTCTTTTAGCATTTTTTGCACAGTCTTCCTTTAAATCACGATCTTTCACTTAACTAATAGAAATGTTAGGAAACCCATCCATGGATTGGGAACTTCGAGTAAAGCCCAATATAATGTTATAATGCATTTCTTAAGCACTAGCCAATTTTGTCATACTCAAGATTTAGGTCCTTTGGCTTGGTTTCCATGTCATTTTCTTTTTCTTCTTGCCTCTGCATATGCATGCTCAAATATTCAATTGCTTACTGCATTCCCTCGGCTAGATGTTTTTCTTAGAATCTTTTTAACTTTAGCAAATTACTATATCTATGATTCCATCCCAAGTCAAAAGAACTTTCCATCACAATAAACAAAGCTCTGTTTACCTCAATTTCCCAAGTCCTTCCTATGTCCAAAATGTCATGACTTGGACATTTGGTTTTTCCTAGAGATTTCATTGTGTTAAAGATGCAAATCCCATCCCAATCTTTGTGATGAATTATTGATCTTGAAAAAATACCAGAACATAGGACTACGAGTTTACCATTACTTAATATCTCGTCGCTCTGTTCACTTGTGAATAGCTTAAACAATAAGCTCCCTTTGTAGAGAACTCATGGCCCTCCCAAAATCCATATAGTACCACTAGAGCCGAGTTATGTAAGTTCAACAAAAGTTCAACAATTTCCATATCCATCATCCCACTCGCCCACCAAGATTACATTAACCCTAAGTAGGTTGATTTGAACTGAAACCATGAGGTTATAAACTAAGGTATCCAACAAAACTTGAGTGCTCCCACATTATTAAGCAAAATCCATTTTTCCAACAAGGTTGTCTAGTTTGCCAAAAAAAAATTGCTTCACTATTATTTGACCTCTAATGTGTAGAAGTTTTACAGAGTCAAATGTATCGAGAACTGTTTCTTCATCATCTTTTCTTCTTCAAACCAAGTATATAATTAAGTAGCAATCTCCAAAAATAAAAGTTAACTTTTCTTATTAAAGGTAAGAATATAAAGGCCAAATAATAAAACATGAATCTCAACTTAATTCTTAGTTGTTCTCCTAATCAACATGTATAACTTATTTATATATTTATTTTTCCACCAAAAATACCCCACACCTACTACTCTAAATATAAATCTATGTGTACCTTAAATGTTTTATAATTTTTTTTAGTTGGCATTAATGTATATTTATGTCACAATTGGTTTAAAGTTCAAATCAACATTTGTTGAGACCAAAAATACCCCACACCTACTACCCTAAAAATAAATCTACGTGTACCTTAAATGTTTTATTATTTCTTTTAGTTGGCATTAATGTATGCTTATGTCGCAATTGGTTTATAGTTCAAATCAACATTTTATATAGAGGTGTAAAGAAGGATTTAAAGTGGAGTAGATTAAAGGTTGAACAATTTTTAGATGATGATATTATAATACATTTATACTTATAGATTTAGACTAAAGGAAGATGAGATAAGTGCAAATTTATTTTATGCAAGTCATTACAAATTTGAAATAAACAATTATAATATATCATAGGTCACAAGTAAATTTGAAATTGTTGGAGTCTAATCTTTAGTGTGAGGAATATGAACGTATAAGGGAGACCAAGAGTCACCTAGGAGTCCAAGAGACACCTTGAAAGTCGAAACCAAGGGTCATCTAATGTAATATAATGTAAATTTGTGAATGAGAAAAATGCGCTTTCATGCCTATCTTTCTGTCTTTGTGTTGTTATTCATTTGCCTAAATTGACTTTGTGTCTGCCAATGATTTATTTTCCCTAATGGGCTCCTTACAGTGATATCATACATAAAAATAGAGCCACAGTTTATCTTTGATGAATGAAGTTGCCTCTTGATATGTGGGATGATGTTATTAAATTGCTTTGTATTAAAGTTTAATAGTAGTGTAGAATGTGGAGCTCTCGTTTGGTGCAACAACATAATTATGTGATGACTATCACTAACCTTAGCGTGTGAAGAAGAACATGGTGAAGAACTTTGGTGAACAACATTGTACATTGCCATGGAGAGTTGCGACCACTCTTTTGTAGTGCAACCTACCACTATTGAAGTCGCGCCAGAATATTTGGAGAACGTGTTGGAGAGTGGCTCCCTTGTTCGGTTCTTTCATTACACATATGGTATGCCATTGGTGGTGAATGAACACTACCAACAAAATTTAATCATGAAATGTGAATTTATAGTGTATTTTTTTATTTTTACACCTCATTAATATCTATATCCCAAGCCCATATATATATATATAATACTAATTAGTTGTTAGTAATTAAATGTGTGTATATTTTCTCTTTATTTTAATTTCTAATATGAAAATTTTGATTTTTGTTATGGTTTTGTTGCCTCATTTGTTAAGTAATTAATTTGGTCATAATTTTTTTGGTCTTTGGTATTTGGTGGCCCATTATAAATAATCTTCTTTATCATTATGCATGTAATTAATTTAACCATTATGTTTATTATGTATTTTCTGTTTCTTATATTTTTGAAAAAAAAAACTTTTATATTAAATATTTGACAAAAATATGAAAATTCATTATTTCATATAAATATTATTTAAAAACAAGATTATCCTCACAAAAAAAAATTATATGAAAAAGTAAGGTCTCAAATAGCTCTGTGAGCTATAGGCATAAAAAAGACCAACAACCTTCAAGTGTGAAATCTGGCGTGGTGTGACTGGAGCCTTATGGTGGGCAAGAAAAGCCAAAACGTGGAACAGCTGTTGGCGGTAATTTGGAATTTGTCGATCATGCTTTCAAGTCGTGGTGTGACTGGAGCCTGATGGTCCGCAAGAAAAGTCACAATGTGGAACAGCTGTTGAGCATTATCGCTACCATAGGCGTAAACTCCTCCATAAAAGCTGTTTGCAGGTTTCACACTTCTACTTATCCGGCGTCCAATTCCAATGGCACTGCAACGATCAATCACCGCTGCGTCTTCTTCTTCTGCCTCGACCTCTTACCGGTGCTACGATGTGTTTATTAACCATCGTGGCCCGGATGTCAAAGACACCTTTGCCAGTCATCTGTATCGTCGCCTTCTTGGCCACGGCCTTCAAGTCTTTCTGGACAGAGAGGAGTTGGAGGAAGGACATCAGATTTCTTCCCAAATAGAAGCAGCCATCAGAGTAGCTTCTGTCCAGATTGCCATATTCTCTCCCACTTATGCGGAATCATACTGGTGCCTCAATGAACTGCTTCTCATGGTAAGCTCGGGGGCTCCCATTCTTCCCGTGTTTTACCACGTTGAGCCTTCTATGCTGGGGCGGGCGGTCGGACCTTACGGAGAAGCCCTGCACAACCTCCAACAGAAGACAACACGCGACCCTCTAACTGGCGAAAAGAAGCCACGCTACGATTCAAACACTGTTCAGAGTTGGAGAAACGCACTTTCTCATGTTGCGGATATCAGCGGTTTCGTGCTGCACGGGTAAGCTGGATCTCCCACTTTCTCAATTTGTTAGATTGATATAAGGTGCTTAATATGTATAGAGGCGTTTTTTTCCACTTATACTTGTTTTGCTCTATTCCATGAATATTAATTATTCAGGGACGAGGGCGAGCTCTTGGAAAATGTAGTCAAAAGCGTTGTGAATAAGGTTCCGAAAACACCGTTGGATGTGGCTAAATATCCAACTGGTTTGGGGGAGAAATTACAAGAGTTTGAAAGAACGGTGCAGGAATCGAAGACCGTCGGGGCCAAGGTTGTAGGCATTGTGGGTTTGGGTGGAATTGGTAAAAGCACGTTGGCCAAAGAATTCTTCAACCTAAGAAGATCAGACTATACTGCATCCTGCTTTCTATTTGAGGTGAGAGAAAATGCCCGAACAATGTCTCTACCATATTTGCAGAGTAAACTAATTCACGAGCTGAAACATACTGATATTACAATTGAGAGTCGTGACCAAGGTATAGGGGAACTTAAAAAGAATCTCTCATCTTGGCATGCTCTTATCATCCTAGATGATGTAGATCATATAGATCAGATGGACGCTTTTCTGCCAATTAAAGATATCCTTAGCCAGGAGAGCCTGATTTTGGTTACGTCTCGCGACAAGCATGTCCTGAGAAGCTCAGGAGTCTTAGACTCGTCTATTTATAATTTACAGGGTCTGAATAGAACAGACTCCGAAGAGCTCTTTTGCTGCTATGCCTTCTGTCTGCGCCATCCACTACCAGGGTTTGCAGATCTCGTAGATCGGTTTGTAATGGCATGCGATGGACTGCCATTATCTTTGAAAGTCTTTGGGGCGCTTGTTTGTGGACAAAAACAGTCTTATTGGCAAGGGATATTGGATCGTCTGGGTCAGCTTCCTACTGAAATACAGAAGAGACTCAGAATTAGCTATGATTCTTTGGATGAAGATGATCAGTCTATATTCTTAGATATTGTTTGTTTTTTCATAGGAGAACAAATAGATATGGCCATAAAGATATGGGGTATAGTGGGGCTTCAAAATTTAGAGAACAAGTGTCTCTTAGAGGTGGACAGTGAAAATTCCATAAAAATGCACGATCACATTAGAGACATGGGAAGATGTATTGCCGAAGGATTAATGCCGCGTCGGTTTTATGGGAGAAGCAACAGTAATGTACTTGATATTCTGGAGCAATCGTCATCTGTAAGTGCTGGAATCATTCACAACTTCATAATTTTTACATTTGTTTTGTTTTTTTAAAGATACATATGTGAGTAGATAACTATATATGACGTAACTGGATAGGTCATAACCGAAGCTCGCGGTATTTCGATGGTAAATTGTTCCACTTCCACCGAATCCATTTACAAGCTTAGGTATTCAGATACGTCCCTGTACAAAGGCTGGAGGCATAAACTGTTGGGAAACGGTATGTGGAAACTGCCCATTAAAGATCGTTACAATTGCACGAATTTGAAATTTCTTGTCATGAAAGACCTTTATTTAAGAGATTTACTGAGGAGGGTCAAGTCACCGCATCTCATATGGCTGCGCTGGTGTAACTGTCCGTACTCTTCCTTGCCTTCTTGGGTTCCCATAAATAATTTAAGAATTTTAGAAGTGCAAGGGGAATTGAAAATGTTGTGGCAATCTGAAACTCAGGTACGCAAGTTTCTGTGTTTATTCTTCGACTTGCATTTCATTTATATTTGTAGATGAGAATAATAAGATAAATGAAGTTCTTATAGTTGAAATGTGAACATTGCAGGCGCCTCTCGATCTACGAGGTCTATTCATCTTCGCTCCTATTTCATATTTTCCCAAGTCCATAGGCCAGCTGAAGTACCTCCAAAAGATTGTTGTGGATTGTTACGGAACTTCCCACCTCAAGACTTTGCCAGAAGAATTTTGCAATTTGTGCTCCTTGAAATGCTTGGTGTTAAGGCATTGCTCAAGAATGATGTCGCTTCCAGAATCCTTCGGAAAGTTAACAAATCTCCAGCACATCGAGTTGTCAGAAGGTCGGAGTTTGCGGTCGCTTCCAGAATCCTTCGGAGAGTTAACAAATCTCCAGCACATCGATCTGTCATGTGCTACGAGTTTGAAGTCGCTTCCTGAGTCCTTCGGAAGGTTATCAAACCTGCAGTACATCACGATGTCTGGGGTTTCCAATTTTCAGATGATTCCAAATTCTTTTGGAAATCTAACAAAACTCCAGCACTTAGCTTTGACATTTGCTCTCGGTTTGCAGATGCTCCCAGATTCTTTCGGGAAGTTAACAAGCCTCCAGTTCCTCGATTTGTCAGGTGCTTACCATCTGGAGGCGCTTCCGAATTCCTTTAGCAATTTAAGTCGACTCAAATATCTAAACTTGTTGTGGTGCCACAATTTGACCTTGTCCGGCGGAACGCTTGGGAATATTGCCACGCTGGAATACTTAAATCTCTCAGGTTGTAAGAATGTAAAGGAATTGCCTCCCCAAGTCGCAAGGCAACCGTCTTTGAAAATATTAAATCTGAGTGGAACAGACTTGAAAGAATTGCCCAGCGATGTTGGAAACCTAAGCAGTTTGGAAGAATTGTGGTTGGGGAGCTAATCGTTAGAAGAGTTTCCACCTTCGCTCTTTTACCTGGAGCGCTTGAAAGTATTGCAACTGTCTGGTTGCCCGAAATTTAAATGTTTGCCAAAGTCCTTTGAACTGGTGACTCAGTGGACAGAACTAAGCATAGATTCTTACATATTTTATCCAAAAACTTTTATCAATACCGAATTGTCCGTTGCTGGAACTACCAGAAATACTTTTTTAAAAGGTGGAGGAGCGTTTAATACAAACCTCAAAGACAACTGCACGTTCGGGCTCAAGCGGTTAACACTGTCCTTAAAAGAATGGGACAATATAGCCTTTCCTGAAGGCGTTTGCCCAAACCTTCAACAGCTGTGTCTGCGTAACTGGACGGAATTGAGGCAAATAGGAGAGCTTTGTGGTCTGGCGAAACTTCAATTTCTGAATATCTCTAGGTGTGAAAACTTAGAGGAGCTGCCAAGTCTGAAAACGTTGATATCTTTGGAGGTGCTGTCTGTTTGGTACTGTCCAAAGCTGAAGAGCATACAAGGGTTGGCACAGCTCACAAGGCTTAAATCGATAAGTGTTGGAGGTTGCGATGAGCTACAAGAGGTGGCAGGTGTGGAATATGTGATGTCGTTGAGTTCCCTTCAAGTGAGTGGGTGTGACAAAGTGCAGCTAGTTGTTGAGCAGCTACAGCTACTACGCCAACGATTGAAGGAAGGCCTCCGCATGGAAAACAAAAAGCGCAAAGGAAAGAGTTGTGTGCGGTGTCCATTACTAAAATCTTGATTTTAAGCAAATAACAAAATTCAAACTTTAATTAAACGTTTATCTTTTATTAAACTTTATGATATTAAGCTATTTGTCTAAATAATCGAGTCCACTTAAAGGGAAATACCTTTAATGGCTCTAAAGATTTGGGGTTTTTTTATAGAGCTTAGAGCTTTTCCATCTTAAGTGGTGTAGTTACTTGTTGAGTAATATAGAGGCTTGTGATGGGTTTTGTGAGTTGTAATGACGTAATAAGCCTTGACATGGTTAATAAGCTTTGTAGAAGCTTCGTAATTTTTTTTTAAAGTTTAATTATGCTTAATTAATTATGATTATGGTAGTGGATAGGGTGTGAGGAACTAATACTTGAGAAGTTTATGTAACCATAGAAGCTTTTGCAATTTTTGTGGTTTTTTTGTTTTGTTTTGTTTTATTTTCAATTGTAGATACTTAAGTAGAATCTCAAGGGTTTGGGAGAATTTTAGTGAAAGAGTAGAGTTGGGGGTACTTTTGTCATCAAAAGAGGCTTATTTTATGAGATAACAATTACATTGAAAGAGGAGAAGTGTATATGACTCCAACAAGGCTGTGATGTTGGGTAGAGTTATATAAATGAGTTGAAGTACACCTCTAATGGTAGGATTGGGTAGATATTGTAAGAGGGATACAAATCAAATCTTTAAGAAAACTAAATAGAGGTCACGGAGGAGGTGGTGTTGAAGAATTTGTAAGAGGAGCTTGTAAAGATGATGCAACATAATAGAGAAATATTGATGAAGCAAGAGGAAGAGGATTTGATGATGAGTTGAAGAACACAAAATCAGAGGAATGGGATTTCCTATGGGGGAGGAAGAACCATAATAGATATTGTTGGTTCAAACGTGGTGGAAGATGTGAGGATTTTTCTATAGATAATGAGGTGGGATGCCTTCCAATTGGTCCAATGTGTTGAATTTTGTGCAAATATGTTGTGCTTTGATCTTTAATTCTTTAAGTGCACAAATACTGAATACTTGAAATCAATGAACCATTCATTCACATAAAAACATTCAAACATAACACATAATATACCCTAAGAAAAACCCTCAAAACAATGAGGATGAAAAGACCTAGGAAATCTTCATAGTATAATTATGATAGATAGCAAAGAATGACTTTTGCAATAGCAGATTGGTTTAGCCACCCTAGGTGCTAGAGAAGAGATAACAAAACATCCCACGAATAGATATTGAACACTAGTGAAAAAATATTACTTAAAATAAACAAGGTGGATGAGCATCAAAACTACATATTCCCTGCCATTGATTTGTAAATTAGTAAATTGGATTTATAATAACAATATAACTTAGAAACATACTAAATTGAATACAATCAAAATCAATGCTTTAAATGGGATGAAAATAATATTCAAATTGAACGCAAAGGAGTCTATTGTTCTCTAATTACAACTAGCCATGATAAAAACAACAAATGACTCTACCATACCAAATCAACCACATCTACCAAACAATTGAATGATCAAAGATGTATTGAACACTAGTTATAAAATATGGTCTTAGAGACAACCATATGAGAAGAACTTGAATAGTTTTGGTAGGTTTCTGTGTGACAAGAAGATAAAGAACAAAGACGGAGAGATAGATGATAGATGTAAATAAAAAACTAATTGTAGAATTGAAACCACACTGAAAGATCTTCTTGAGGAGGTGGCCAAGGAAATTCGCCAGGAGTACGCTGTCACTATTAGAAGGGCTAAACCCTCCAAAAAGAATATCAGTAAAGATGAAGCTCGCACCCTCAGAGATCTAAGAAACAATGATGCAATCAAAATATTAAAGGAAGATAAAAGAAACACTACAAATGCAAATAATTAATGCAATCAAAATCTTAAACGAAGATAAAAGAAACACTCCAAACACAAATAATTGGTGCAATCAAAATCCCAATGAATGATGCCATTGACGTCATAGTTGGAGTATTGGGTACCTCCACACGGTTTAACCGCCGCACCTTTGGGAATATAAAACAAGTGGACTAACCGCCACTCCTCGTGATAGGGCCTTGTGCTGGGTTTCAAATGTTCATCAACATCTGCAGGTTTTGGTGTAATGGCAAACCTTACATGGTATCAGAGCTCTGCTGCTAGGACAAAGGCGCACCAACATTTTTTATTTGCAGGTACAGAAGATTGAAAATCGTTGCAAGAATGGAGTTTCCAAAGGAAGTTGTTCTCACACCATATAATTATTTTGCATGGGAAGCAAAGATGGAGATCTTTCTTCAAAGCAGAGGATTGTATAGGATTTATATGGCCATAGAGGTTGAGCCTACAACAGCTATAGAAAATTCCAAATACCTCAATCGGATGGATGAGGCCTACGGAGCCCTCTGCATGAACATCTCCCCTGAGCTGCTTGTCCATATTTATTCTTGCAAAACTCCCAATGAAGTTTGGACCACCATGAAAGGACTCTTTGGCAAGCAAGATGAGATGAAAGGCCACATGCTTGAAGTGGAGCTACTCTCCTTGGATCCACAAGGCTTTGACAATATACAAGATTTCTTCATAAGATACAAGGATTTGCTGCTGCAACTCAAGGGTTGCGAGGTTGATAAATCTAAGGAGGAAAAACGAATGGTTCTATCCATCCTCTCCAAGGTTGGACCGGAATACTCTGTATTTGTCTCCACGTTTCATTCAATGAGGCTCACCTCTGGCAAGAACTAGACCATGCTCACTCTTGATGCTTTTATTGAATCTTTGTCTTAGGAACAAGACAAGCTCATCAGCATGGGAAAAATCAAGGGCTCCAAGGCACATGCTCTTACTATGCATGATGGTATTCATAACCCAAAACACATATCTAAATCCAAAGATAAAGGAAAGGCAAATGCAAATCCAAAGAAGGAAGGGAACAGCAAACCCTTCAATGATTCCTCTAGATCCAAAGGTGAAAAATGGAAGAAAATAGAGAAATGCACATACTGCCAGAAAGGATTCCATCCAGAATCCTAATGCATGAAGAAGCAGATAGATTAGATGGCCCGGATACTTCAGAAGCACAACCTTGGGGATCACATTCCAAAGGCTTCCAAGAAGAAGCCTAAAGATCATGCTCCAGGGAAAGGTAACTCTAGCCATGCTTTGACTGCCATTAATTCATCTCCCTATGCATGGGTTGTATATTCAAGCACATCTCACCATATGGTTGCCACTAAGGAAGCCTTCTCTTCATTGGATGCATGCAAAAGTCCTCTTATACTCATGGGGGATGATTCTCCTATTGATATCACCGGCAAGGGCATAATTGAACTCAATCATGGTAGCTTTGAGGATGTGCTACATGTTCCAAAACTCTATGTGAATCTTCTCTCCGTCTATCATATTACACATTCTGGCACCAGAAAGAGAGTTGAATTCACTCCTGATGCCGTGAATATCTGCGACATACAAAGCAACTCTAAGGTTTCCACTGGTGAGGTAAATCACAAATCTAGGCTTTACACATTTTCTGAATTCATTGAACCAGATTCTGCCTTATTACTTAGCCATGCTGATGATAGTAGTAGGTTATGGCACAAAATATTTGGTCATCTTAATTTTAGATACATGCAGCAACTCTACAAGCAGGGAAAGGTCATTGGCTTTCCCAACATTCATTTTTCCAAAGGAGTTTGTCAAGGATGTATTATTGGCAAACATCCTCAAGAGAAGTTTGAAAAAGGGAAGGCTAATAGGGCCTCCTCTCCCTTAGAGCTCATCCATAGTGATCTGATGGGACCCTTTCCTCATTTGTCCATTAACAAGGCGAGGTATGTGCTTACATTTCTTGATGATTTCTCATGATATACTTGGGTGTATTTTCTCAGGCAGAAAACTGAATTTTTTGAGCATCTCAAAGACTACAAAGCACTTGCAGAGAATAATTCCGCGAGAAAGATCAAAATCCTCCGCACAGACAATTGGGGGGGAATATGTGAACATGAATGTTCAAACTCTTTGTTCAGAGGCAGGTATACAGTTGCAACATACAATACCATACACACCACAGTAGAACGAAGCGGTTGAGCGGAAGAACAGATCCCTCAAAGAGATGGCCTCTTGCATGTTGCATGCAAGGTCTCTTCCTTCTAAACTATGGGATGAGGCACTTAACTGTGCCAACTACATATAGCACAGATCTCCTCATAGATCTGTCACGGACATGAATCCTATTAAGGCATGGAGTGGTTGCAAACCGGAAGTCACCCACTTCTGAATATTTGGATCACGTGCATGGGCATGCATACCCTCTAAAAAGAGGAAAGCATTAGATCCTCCGAGCACTGCATACATCTTCGTGGGATATCCCGATGATGTGAAGGGTTACAGGTTGATTGATCTCTCTACAAACAAGCTATTTATTGAATGAAGTGTCGAGTTTGAGTAATTCCCCTTGCATGCACCATTAGAGTCACATGCAGAGAATTCTATTCCTCTACCTACACCACACATCTGTGATGATGAGTCCACTCATTCAGATCATGATTCAGATTTGAGTTTCGAATCTAACGGAGAACATGAGCATGAATATGTTGATCCACCTCCTTTCTCCCCTCAGAGAACAAGGAGCTTAAGAGATATATATGCACAGACAACTCCACAGGATGCAGGTGACCTTGTGGGGGATCCAGTGGATCCGAGGACGCAATCCCAGTTTGAGGAGCCTTCTCATGCACTCATAGCTACCGAGCCAATGATTCCCATGCATTGTTACATGGTTCTCTCTTCAGGCCCGCAGGCCTATGTCCCCTCTGGGAAGCTGCTACGTAGGATGAATACAACTCTCTCCTTGAGAACCAGACTTGGGATCTGGTGCCACTTCCTTCAGACGGGAAGCTTGTCAGATGCAGATGGGCCTACAGGACCAAGAAGGCAGCAGATGGACAGATCAATAGATACAAAGTTAGGCTAGTTGCCAAAGGTTTTCAACAGGTTCATGGGTTAGACTATGATGAGACCTTTGCTCCAGTAGCAAAGATGGATTCCATTCGATTGGCACTTGCCATTGCTGCATCCAGGAGGTGGGAAGTCCATCAGATGGATGTAAAGAATGCATTTCTTCACGGTGATCTCTTTGACGAGATCTACATGGAGCAGCCACAAGGCTTCATACAAGATTCATCCTTGGTTTGTAGATTGAAGAAGTCTCTCTACGGCCTTAAGCAAGCCCCGAGAGCATGGTATTCCAAGATGGACTCCTACCTATTGTCCCAAAACTTTGTACGGTGTAAGTCAGATCCGAATGTATACATGCTTAGGACAGTTGACTCACTTCTGCTACTAGTTTTATATGTGGATGATTTGTTGATCACTAGAAGCTCGACTTCAGCACTTGCTACAGTCAAGAGGATTCTGCATGATAGTTTTTTGATGATGGACATGGGTCCATTACATTTCCTCCTTGGTCTTGAAATCAGCCACGATGCCTCAGGAATCAAACTATCTCAGGCGAAGTATGCTCGAGATCTTCTAGAGCGATTCCATATGACAGATTGCAAGTCTGCACTGACTCCCTTCCTATCTGGGGTCAAACTTGAGGATGGAAGGGACACTCCATTGGTTGACAACACTTTGTACAGACAGCTAGGGAGCTTGTTGTATCTTACACACTCTCGACCAAACCTCTTGTATGCAGTTGGGGCAGTCTCTCGGTTCATGCAGGAGCCACATGAGCTACATTGGAAGGCTTCCAAGAAGATCCTTAGATACATACATGGAACCACCACCTTTGGGATTCACTATTCAGCAGATTCTGCATTGGATCTCATAGGATTCACTGATTCTGACTGGGCTGGCAATAGCATCGATCGTAAGTCCACATATGGGTACTCACTGTTAAATTTTCATATGCTTAGCTAAAACATCAGTATTTCATTTCATTTTTCATAACAAAAGCATATAAACAGGATCACTAAAAGAAACAGCATCACAAGAACAACACAGATTTACCCTGGGAAAACCCTAAAGGGAAAAACCCAACAAAAGCTTCCTCAATATAGATGCCCCAAAAAGGTAAAAAGGTAAAACCAACAAGGAGATCAAAAACCTGATCTCCTCCTTCTCCAGCTACTTCTCTCCTCCACAAGTGCACTACATAAGTGAGAGTGTGTGTGTCTCAAATGAGGAGCACTACACCTCTATTTATATTCATCCGTTCACTTAAGTTAACTCATTCGACATGTAGGCTCGAGTTAAATCATGTAGGCTCGAGTTACACATGTAGGCTCAAGTAACCACACTGGGGTGCTGATGACCCACCTTTACAATTAGAGGGGACTACCTCATGACTCTTATTAGTTGTTTCGATTAGGAGCATCGAGGTACAATGTAATACAAGTGGTTCTCCCGGTAGGACCATCGGGGACCACAAAAAGATACATATAGAATATTCTTCAAAGTTACAATATTTCAACACTCCCCCTTAACGAGAAGGGTATTCTACAACATCAACAACAACAAGAGTAGAGATAGGGGACATCATCAACATCAGCAGGGTAACACATCTATAAATCATTGGAAGCTTTTCAACATCATGTAGTCTTCATCTTCAATCTTCAGTCTTCATCATCATTAATTCTTTGACTGCTTTGATTAGCAACATCTTCAGCATTTTGATCTTTCAATCAGCAACGACATCTTCAGCACTTGGACCTTCCGACCAGCAACATCTTCAACACTTTGACTGTTCGATCAGCAACAACATCTTCAACATTTTGACCTTTCGATCAGCAACATCTTCAGCACTTTGATTTTTCGATCAGCAACAACATCTTCAACATTTTTGACCTTTCGATCAGCAACATCTTCAGCACTTTTGACTTTTCGATCAACAACAAGATCTTCATCATTTTGACCTTTCGATCAGCAGCAACATCATCATCATCATATTCTGATCTGTCGATCATAATCATCATCACATTCTGATCTTTCGATCAGAAACATCATCATCACATTCTGATCTTTCGATCAGAAACATCATCACCATACTCTAATCTTTCGATCAGAAACATCATCAACATACTCTGATCTTTCGATCAAAAACATCATCATCATATTCTGATCTTTCGATCAAAAACATCATCAACATATTCTGATCTTTAGATCAGTACGTCATCATCATCATACTTTGATCTTTCGATTAGTATGTCACCATCATCATACTCTGATCTTTCGATCAGTACGTCATCATCATACTCTGATATTTCGATCAGTACGTCATCATCATACTCTGATCTTTCGATCAGTACGTCATCATACTCTGATTTCGATCAGTACGTTATCATCATCATACTCTGATCTTTCGATTAGTACGACATCATCATCATCAGCAACAACCTGCAATCCACAACTCAAAGATAAAAAGTCTTTGGATCACTTTTGGACTTAAAGTCCAGGGATGATACAATCCCACCACATTCTCGACAACCGAAGTTACCAGATTGATTACGGGAGAATCAGTCCCTATCATTTTAGGACTAAGTCCAAGGACGATGCAATCCTACCACATTCTCGAGGACCGAAGCCACTGGATTGATTACGGGAGAATCAGTACCTATCACTTTAGGACTATGTCCAAGGATGATGCAATCCTACCACATTCTCGAGGACCGAAGCCACCGGATTGATTACGGGAGAATCAGTCCCTATCACTTTAGGACTATGTCCAAGGATGATGCAATCCTACCACATTCTCCAGGACTGAAGCCACCGGATTGATTACGGGAGAATCAGTCCCTATCACTTTAGGACTATGTCCAAGGATGATGCAATCCTACCACATTCTCGAGGACCGAAGCCACTGGATTGATTACGGGAGAATCAGTCCCTATCACTTTAGGACTATGTCCAAGGATGATGCAATCCTACCACATTCTCGAGGACCGAAGTCACCGGATCTATTATGGATAGATGTCCTGGGATGATACAATCCCTCTTCATTCTCGAAGACCGAGGTCTCCGGATCACTTTAGGGTAAGTGCCCAGGGATGATACAATCCCACCACGTTCTCGAGGACCGAGGTCACCGGATCTATTATGGACAGATGTCCTAGGATGATACAATCCCACCACGTTCTCGAGGACCGAGGTCACCGGATCTATTATGGACAGATGTCCTAGGATGATACAATCCCTCTTCATTCTCGAGGACCGAAGTCTCCAGATCACTTTAGGGCAAATTCCCAGGGATGATACAATCCCACTGTAACATCACTACTCCCCCTTTCAAGGAAGGTCTTTTCGAACAACACCAAGCTTGTCTCGAAAGTGTTCGAACTCTACTCGAGGTAGAGGCTTCGTCAATACATCATCATCCAAACCATCATCATCTACATCTTCAGTATGTGAATACTGAACTATCACCATCTGTATCTCTAGTATGTGAATACTGAAAGCATCATCATCTATATCTTCAGTATAGAAATACTGAAAGCATCATCATCTCTATATTCAGTATAGAAATACGGAATCACCATCATCTGTATCTACAGTTTGTAAATACTGAAATGTCATCTATATCTTCAGTATGGGAATACTGAAATCATCATCATCTATATCTTCAGTATGGGAATACCGAAACATCATCATCTCTATATTCAGTATAGAAATATTGAATCACCATCATCTGCATCTACAGCATCATCATCTGCATCTTATCTTGTATGTAGAAATACCGGATTTCTACGTGTTATGTCGGAACACAGGGTTCTTTGTCATCACAACTATGGTTATCACATAGAATCATTGTAGTATCCATCTTCAGGTCAAAGAGACCTGATATCAGCTTCTGAAGCCATATGGCTTCACAACTTAGTAGAGCAATCTACTATGTATTCTGCTTCAACCGTGCTAAGAGAAACACTGGACTGTTTCTTGCCAAACCATGAACTCATAGTAGACCTCAAACAAAAGTATCTACCTGATGTGCTTTTCCTGTCTGAGATACTTCTAGCCCAATATGCATATGTGTAGCCATACAATCTATACTCATGGCTACCATCATAATATAGACCAAAGTCTATAGTCCCTTTCAGATATCTCATCACATGTTTTGCAGCTACTAGGTGAACCCATCTTGGTTGAACAAGATATTGACTTAAGGTGTTCACAGAAAAACAAATGTTTGGTCTGGTATTTGTTAAGTACATCAATGACCCAATGATCTGTCTGTAGTGAGTCACATCCACTAACTCTAATGAGTCATCAACTAACAGCTTCAGGTTGGAGTCCATGGGTGTGGCCATGACTTTGCATTCCAACATATTGAATCTATTCAATATCTCTACCGCATACTTTCCCTGGTTGAGAAATATTCCTTATGAACTTTGCCATACTTTCAGACCTAGGAAATAATGCATTAACCCAAGGTCTTTCATCTCAAATTCTTCTGCTAGTTTCTTCTTTCTTTCCATGATCTGTTTCTCATTCCCTGTCAAGAATAAGTCATCCACATATAGTAATAGAATCACAGGTTCATCTTCTACAACCTTGTAGGAAAGGTTAGGATCGACTTTACTCTTGGCAAAGCCCATGCTCATCAAGAAACTATCTATTCTTCCATACCAAGCTCTGGGAGCTTGCTTCAGGCCATAGAGGGCCTTCTTCAACTTGCATACTTGATTCCATCTGTCTTCAACTTCAAATCCTTGTGACTATTCGATATAAAACTCTTCCTCAATCATACCATTAAGGAAGGCTTGTCTTTACTTCATCATGGAAGAAACTACCATGATAGTTTTGAAGGAAGTGTACCTTGCTTCCTGGAGTAAGTTTCTCTTCAGAATTAATTCCCTCTTTCTGATAGAAACCTCTAGCCACAAGTCTTACCTTACTTCTATCAGCAACATATCTTATCTTGCAAATCCATTTGGAAGATACCACATTCTTGCTTTCTAGTTTGAGTACTATATCCCAAACATCATTCTAGTATCATACCATCTTCTATGAGTTTGTCTTCTCAGGTCATCAACATATCCTAGTCTTCTGCATTCAACATTGAAGGTTGGAACCCACTTTACTCTTGGTAAAGTCTCGATCCATCACGAAGCTATCCATCATGTCGTACCATGTCGAACTCAGATATAATTTTCTGTAGT
>LPNX010650680.1:250342-278302 GCA_001517045.1 Pseudotsuga menziesii
CTCCTTCTCTTCTTATGAGTCGAGCTTCTTCTTCTTCCCAGAGTTAACTGAAGTAATCACTTCCTTCTGGCATACATTCTTCGCATGAATGAATCCCATGATCCTAGGAGACCATTCAAGGTGGCTATCACCACTTCTGCATTCTCCACTTCTTCTTCTACTACTTCAAGATGTTCTGCATTCTGGATCTTCACATTCTTCAACTGTTTTCTTAAAGCCATCTTTTGATTTATGTTCTTATCTTCAAATAGCTTGATCAAGGAATCAAACATCTTTGGTGTCTTTAGGGAAGAAACTTGTGGTACAAGTTGATCCGTGATTGAATCAACAATGATCTTCTTGGCCTTGATCAAGTTCTTCTTATGTAAGGCTTTGAGCCTTATCTCCGTATGGAACTGGAACCTCTCTACTCATGTAGGTGTCCAATTCATTTTCTTCAGAGAGATCAAATACTTCCATGCTTGGAAGTTTTCATCTTCACCAAGCTTATCAACAAGCTGATGTGATAGATCACTTTGAAATGAGAACCTCAAATTCAAATAGCAAAATATTAGATCTTACCGATTTGAGGTGTCTGTCCTGCTTTTGGAGCTGGCTGATCTAGGATTTGTCAGAGAAACCCTAATTTTAAAAAATTGGAATCTTTTAGATCTGATTGGATAGAAAGATAGATCTCTTCAAATGGAGCTGTCTAATGTACTCCTTTTCTGAAAACAGTGGAGGAAAGCTCTCAGAACAGGAAGCCCTAGTTTTCCAATTTCTCCTGCAGAAATGCCTGTCACTGCTTCTGTGATATCTCCGAAATTACTGCTCCTCTGTGTTTGAAATTTCACACTGAGTTAACCTCACATGTCCCTGATCCAACACCACATGTTTCATCAGAATTGGTTTCACCAATTGAGATTTATGATCCTTTTCCCAAGGTGACCTGTTACAGGACCGTTCAGAACCATGAAGTTGTACAGCCTTCCACGTGTCACTGTTTCATCTTCTGGTTCTGAAATTTGGACCACAGAAAGTACGGTACATGATATTTCTGGAACATCTTCAGGAATTTAATTTGGACCTCTGTATCCCATTCTATAGCAATTTTCTCCAGGTGTCCTGTTTATGGATGAATTCTAGAGGAGGCTGGAACTCTAACTGTGAGGGATCATATCTCCTAGAATATAGCGAATCTGAGGCTGAATTTTGGACACAGTGTAAATTAGGATTTTATTTTCAGCCTCTGCAATTTTTAGCTTTTGAGCCTTCGCCAATATTGGTATATAGCGAATGTACCAAAACTTAGCAGTTTTAGTATTTAGGGTTTTTCTAGCTCGGGGTCAAACTAGGGTTTGACTTTCCTGGAGTTTCACCCAACCAAAAATTTTGATTCAGGTCTCTAAACTTCGATTTTGATGAGGAGAGAAATCCTATACCAGGCACACTCAAAAATTCCTCTTCAGTAAGAATCCCTAATTTCCTGCACCGAAAACTGAAAATGCTTGGAATCGAATTCCGCTTCGACAGAAAGATGCATCCTTCAATGGAGAGTCAGCCTAGCCTTCTTTTACTGATCGATTGTGGAGAGAGAACCAAAAAGTAAGAAGCCCTAGATTCTGTAGCTTCTGAAAGCTGTCCTATTCAGGTTAGCTCTGATACCATGTTAAATTTTCATATGCTTAGCTAAAACATCAGTATTTCATTTCATTTTTCATAACAAAAGCATATAAACATGATCACTGAAAGAAACAACATCACAAGAACAACACAGATTTACCCTGGGAAAACCCTAAAGGGAAAAACCCAGCAAAATCTTCCTTAATATAGATGCCCCAAAAAGGTAAAAAGGTAAAACGAACAAGGAGATCAAAAACCTGATCCTCCTCCTTCTCCAGCTACTTCTCTCCACAAGTGCGCTACATAAGTGAGAGTGTGTGTGTCTCAAATGAGGAGCACTACACCTCTATTTATATTCATCTGTTCACTTAAGTTAACTCATTCGACATGTAGGCTCGAGTTAAATCATGTAGGCTCAAGTAACCACACTGGGGTGCTGATGACCCACCTTTACAATTAGAGGGGACTACCTCATGACTCTTATTAGTTCTTCCGATTAGGAGCATCGAGGTACAATGTAATATAAGTGGTTCTCCCGGTAGGACCATCGGGGACCACAAAAAGATACATATAGAATATTCTTCGAAGTTACAATATTTCAACACTCACTTAGTCTAGGTTCAGGGCCAATTTGTTGGTCAAGTAAGAAGCAGGCTGTCATTAGAGGAAATTTGGGGTCTAAAATGGGCCTTATAAGAAAACGTGCCAAAATAAGTTTTTGTGAGTTGGAATTCAAGAACCAATAGAATTTCAATAAAATAAGTCAACCATAATGGTTGAATTGAGATATTTGTCATTAAAAAAAACTACTTTTTTTGTTCGTATTTTCGACATATCTCATTGTGTTATGTCATCATCACGTTTTTTCAGGTATTTCTTGTTTTTGGGGTAGCGGGGTCCGTCAAAACTATGCAGTGTGGGTACTCGTTGGATGCGGAATCAAATTCCGCATCCAACGAGCTCTCCCAATCGAAATTTGAGTAAAAACACAGGGAGATATGTCGAAAATACGAACACAAAAAGTAGTTTTTTTCTTTCTTCCTCCAAAATTAATCAATATTATTTTATTATTTTAACTATTATTTTATTATTTTAACTATTATTTTATTATTTTCCTTAGGAGGCCCATTTTAGACCCCAAAATTCATCTAATGTATTGCTCTATCTTTATCCGAGGCCGAATATAGAGGGGTAGTCAACATAACCGTTCAGTATTTGTGGCTACAACATTTTCTCACTGAGTTGGGCATCCGGTTCCATTGGCCTACTGTCATATGGTGTGAAAACCAAAGCACTCTAAAGTTGTGCAGAGATCCCATACAGAGGCAACGGACAAAGCACATAGAGATCCACATGCACTATATCAGAGATTTGGTGCACGAGTGGATCATCGACTTGCAAATTTGTCCTTCAGCTGAATAGACTGCCGATATCTTCACGAAGACCTTCATTGCGCAGAAGTTCCATTCTCTGCGCGATCGTCTTGGAGTGTAGGACACAATTTCCTAGCAACTGCCTTTTTCTTCTTTTGCTACATTGTATCTTGAGGGGGGGGGTTTCCCATGAGGTTTTCTCTCTTTCCTCATTTTATTTTAGTGTTCATTAATTGCATTGTTTTTGGGTGACCTATTATGGCCTTAGTTGCCGCGGCCCTTTCTTTATTACCCCATAGTAGTGTTCAGGGGGGGTGTTGGAGACCCATGCAGGCTCAGTTTCCTTTGTAACTGACAGCCTTGGTGTCATTTCACTCCGTAACTGATGGCATGCATCAGTTCTCTTTAGACCACCACTATGGCATGTTTCTTATTTTCTACTAATCACGATAGCTATTGTGTATTGTAATCTTTTACACACATCAGGATAGAATTATTCATTCCTTCTCTCTGTTTTCATTATTTTTTCTGTTTTGCAAGCTGTGTGTTCTTTTTTGCTAGCTAGATCTTTCTGTGCAGGTTTTCAACACTCATCTACATGTTGGAGACCCATGCAGTCTCAGTTTCCTCTGTAACTGACAGCCTTGGTGTCAGTTCACTCCATAACTGATGGAATGCATCAGTTCTCTTTAGACCACCACTATGGCATGTTTCTTATTTTCTGCTAATTAGGATAGCTATTTTGTATTGTAATCTTTTACACACATCAGTACATAATTATTCATTCATTGTCTCTGTTTTCATTATTTTTTCTGTTTTGCAAGCTGTGTGTTCTTTCTTGCTCGCTAGATCTTTCTGTGCAGGTGTTCAACACTCATCTACATGGTATTAGAGCATAGGTTTCAGGTTCAATTCCCCCGAGCTACGCCAGAAGCGGGGTGTTGGAGTATCGGGTACCTCCACATGGTATAACCGTTGCACGTCTAGGAATATAGAACAAGTGGACTAACCGCCACTCTTGGTGATAGGGCCTTGTGCTGGGTTTCAAATGTTCATCAACATCTGCAGGTTTTGGTGTAACGACAAACCTTACAGTCATAAGAGAATTCACCGATAGACATGGCTAGACTACTTCAAGTTTGCTTGAAATCCAACCATTTCACATTCATAAATCAATGTTATGAACAAATTGAAGGGGGTGCGATGGGTTCTCCACTATCCCCAATAGTGGTAAACTTGTACATGGAGAAATTTGAGAAACACGCGATGGATTTCTTCCCAAGGAACCTAAAAGATGTAAGTGCTACGTGGACGACACAAATATTGTTTGGCTTCATGGAATTGGATAGGTTCTTTAATCACTTAAATAATCTCAACAATTACATTCAATTTATAATGGAGAGTGAGAAAGATGGCTCCATACCCATTCTTGATGTAATAATTTCCAAAAAAAAGAGAGAATTGATCACTTTCTCACTAGGTCCATAGAAGGAAGATAGACATGGAGAGATATATGCAAAATCTCATCATTTTTTACCTAAAAAAGAAGCGTAGTTAACACTTTGATCATAAGGGCAATGGGATATCTGATGAAGATCACATAGAGCAAGAAATTGCTCACCCTTCTCAATTACTCACCTTTATGAAGTATTAAAAGATAATCGTTATAATAGCTTACAGTTCGAAAAATGGTCACCTTTTGATCGAAAAACATGGTAGAAAAAAAAAACAAGGTAAAGCTCCAAAACAAAGAATAAAAACATGGATGAAAATGATAATGTAGGCTCTCAAACAAAGAATAAAAACTTCGATGAAAATAATAAAAAGTTGTTCATCTTGCCTCATATCAAAGGAACTTCTCATAAAGTATCAAAGATTCTAAGAAGAAACATTAAAGTGATCTTCACTATTCCAAACTCATTAGAAGGATGGTTGAAATTTGCAATGGCGTGGAATAACTCCAATATTGGACGCATTTAGAGGAATCTGATACCACATGACACGTGGAATGACTCCAATATCGGATGCATTTTATTAATGTGAATGAATGGTTTATACTTTGAGTGGAATTATAACAAAAACCGGAAATATGATACCACATGACAGGCGTGGAATAACTCCAATATTGGATGCATTTTATTAATGTGCGTTGAGGGTGATTCTCTGGGTTTTCATCTTCCAACACGTTTGTAACGATATTGAACATTTTCACTGGTTGAGATTTTGATAAAATTTGGTTTAATTTTTAAAATTATAAAGAATAGAAAGTTTACCAAAATATTGAATACTCTATGTACATTGAATAGATTCTGAATGCAAATCAGGGGAATTTTTCGAAACTCGGTTTCAATTTTTTTTAAGTTTTTGGGTAACGAGCCAGCTTTTGTACACTTCATGCATTGTCAATGGCGTAAGCAATTCAATGTAATATATTTATGAAAGAGCATAACGAGACAGTACATTGTTACCCAGAATAAGACATATAATTCCTTGCTTGGGTGTAACATCCAGATTCAATATATTTCATAATGGAGTTGGTTCATCTTTTGTAGATTTTCAGGGAAGTTTGGCTGGAATTTGGTAACATGATTTGTTGTTGAAAATAAGATTTACAGTGTTAAAATTGCAATTTTTATTGCAGAAATGGATTCAAGACCCTTGATTACCCTAGAGGCACCCAGATTATGCAATTCCAACCACTAAAAACTACATTTTTGAACAATTTCCGTTAAATTTTGACCAAAAACACAACCAAATTTTAGGTGCAAATGATCTAAAGTTTAGCTTACTCTTACTCTTCATAAATCAGATAATCATCTACAAAAAATTCCTACAATCATGCTGAGATATCAGGCAGAGCTATTCTACAATCATGCTGAGATCTCCTACAATCAGCATCTATGTCATTCTCAACACTCCCCCTCAAGTTGGACAGTGAATGTCAAGAACTCCCAACTTGCGTATCATAGTCGAGAAAATTTCTTTTCCCAATGGCTTAGAGAACACATCTGCAAGCTGATTTGTTGAAGCAACATGTTTGGTTATAATCGAGCCATCTTGTATTTTGTCACGAATAAAATGACAATCCATCTCTATATGTCTGGTTCTTTCATGGAAGACGACATTGCCTGCTATATGTAAGGCAGTGGTGTTATCACAATACAACAATGCCGGCTTCGGATGCAATACTCTGAAATCTATCAATAATGAGTGTAGCCATGATAAGTCACAGCATGTACCTGTCATGGCTCTATATTCGGCTTCTGCTGAGGAGAGAGATACGGTTTTCTGCCTCTTTGTCCGCGAGGAAATCAGAGAGGATCCCAAAAAAACACAATAACCCGTAGTGGATCTACGAGATATTGGACAACCAGCCCAGTCCGAATCAGAAAAGGCTCGCAAAGACAAATCATTTTGAGAAGGGAAAAACAAACCTTGTCCTGGATTGCTTTTCAAATAAAGCAACACACGCAAGGCGGCCTCCATCTGTGGTTGGTGTGGTGCATGCATGAATCTGCTTAGCACATGGACCGAATAAGTAATGTCTGGTCGGGTAATTGTCAAATAAATTAGGTGTCCAACAAGTCCCCTATACTGAGATGGATCTTTAAGCAATTCTCCTGAATCTAAGAGTTTTACGTTTTGCTCCATGGGAAAGTTCACAAGTTTAGAACCTAAAAGTTTGCCATCTTTTAGAATTTCCAAAGTATATTTTTTTTGTGAAATGGAAATACCTTTCTTTGATCGAGAAACTTCGATGCCCAAAAAATACTTCAAATTACCCAAATCTTTAATCCGGAAATGACTATGCAGAAATTGCTTGAGAGTTAATATGGCATTAACATCATTACCCGTAATGAGAATGTCACCGACATATATCAACAATGCTGTAAAAGACTTGCCTTTTCGGCGTGTGAATAACGAGTAATCTGCTTTGGATTGAACAAATCCAGTAACTTGGATAGCTGTAGAGAACTTGACAAACCATTGTCGTGAAGCTTGCTTTAAGCCATATAACGACTTGTGGAGGCGACACACTAGATTCTCCCCTTGTCACCGAAGACCAGGAGGTGGAGACATATAAATTTCTTTGTGGAGATCACCATGGAGAAAAGCATTGTGGACATTGAGTTGGTGAAGTGACCAATTCTGGGCAGTTGCTAAAGCCAATAAACAACGAAGAGTAACCATTTTAGCAGTGGGAGAAAAAGTATCATGGTAATCTATACCTTCCAATTGTGTGTAACCTTTCGCAACCAAACGAGCTTTGTAACGCTCTATAGTGCCATTCGAATGCCTTTTGATTTTGTAAACCCAACAACAACCAATAGGCTTCTTACCAAGAGGAAGGGAAGTGAGGGACCAAGTGTTGTTGGCTTCTAAAGCGGCCAATTCAGATTGCATAGCTGCTTGTCAACGGGAATGAGAAGCTGCTTCGGTATAAGATGTAGGCTCAATATCTTGACTGACAGCAGCAGTAAATGAGTAATGTTGTGGTGAGTAACGATGATAAGAGACAAAATTGCAAAGGGGATATCGCGTACCTTGTTGTGGACCTGAGGACAAAGTCGGCAAATGGTTGGGAGACGTCACTTGGTTGCAGACATAATCACGTAAAGCCGTGGGAGGGTGACGAGATCGGTGAGAACGGCGTAAAAGGGGTTCGGGAGGAGGACCAGTAGTTGGTGGCTGAGAAGAAATTGTATCCGGTGGTGAGAGTGGCTGGACTAGTGGGGAAAGATCCGGTTGGTGATAGGTGTCGGAAGCTGGAAGAGGAAGGACAGGGACTGAATTTGTGGAAGTGGATGGAATGGACTCATAGGGAAAGATGGTTTCATGAAAAACAACATCACAACTAGTGAACATTTGATGGTTTGTAAGATCATAGTGTTTGTAAGCTTTCTGGCCTATTGGATATCTAAGAAAAACACAACGTCTGGCGCAAGGGGCGAATTTATGGGGAACGTGTGCAGTAGGAGCATAGGCAAGACACCCAAAGACTTGAAGATGAGAATAAGAAGGGAGTTTTCCAAAAAGTCTTTCAAAAGGGGTTTGGTAAGAAAGAAGTGGTGTGGGCAAATGGTTGATTATATGAACGGCAGTGGAAACACATTCTGCCCAAGAACGTAATAAAAGGTGGGCTTGAAAACAAAATGCACGAGCGGATTCAAGAATATGGTGGTGCTTGCGCTCTACAACCCCATTTTGTTGAGGGGTGTAGACACAAGAATGTTGATAATTGGTCCCTTTTTGTTTAAAAAAATCTCGCATAGGAAATAATTCTCCACCATTATCAACCCGAATGTTAGCTATAGAAATATGGAATTGTGTTTGGACAAATGAGAAGAAATTGACGAGTAAATGTTGTGTCTCACTTTTGTGATGCATAAAAAAACCCATGTGAATCTAGAATAATCATCCACAATAGTCAAAAAAAAAATTGCACCAGAAAAGGAGGCAATTTTATAGGGGCCCCAAATGTCACAATGAATTAATTCAAAAGGCCTAACAGATGAAATTGAACTAACAAAAAATGGAAGTCGACTCTATTTTGCAAGAGCACAAACATCACAAGCATTATTAGACTGGGAAGAGAAATTCAGCAAATGTTTTGCCATAAAATCTAATCTAGAGGAAGATAAATGCCCCAAACGGTGATGCCACAAAGCGGTGGGGGAGGCGATCTGAGAACTGGGTAAACGACAGGAAGTGGTTGCTGCGGATGGAGGTTGATGTTTTGACTTCTCTGATGCTAATGCAACCAAATAATAAAGTCCGTCTCGTTGTTTACCCAAACCAATCGTCTTCTTCATCCTCAAGTCCTGCAAAATACACCAATAAGGGAAGAAGGTTACTGAACAATGGAGATCTCTGGTAATTCGACTCACAGACATTAAATCCACCTTAAAAGATGGCACACCAAGCACATTTTTTAAAGTAATAGTTGAACTCAAAGGTAAATTCCCAATGGATGTAATGGGAGCCTGTTCTCCACTTGGCATAGCAACTGGCGGCAACAGAGTGTTCTTACGTCTGCTGACAAGCAAAGTTGGAGATAAAGTAATGTGGTCTGTTGCACCACTATCAATAACTAATTGATGGAGGCGCAACAGTGCTTGTGACAAACTTGAAGAAGCAGTAGCAGCATTAGACTTAGGATTAGCAGGTTGTGTTGTCCCTTTGCCCTATATGTTAGACAGGATTTGCTGGAGTTGCAAATCAGAGAGCCCATGTGTCACCGACGGCACGTCCAGAATTACTGGACCCTCCTTGACATTGTTGGCTAAATATTGATGGCTATGGTTGCGTTTAAAAGATAAGCTTCCTTGATTGGATTTGTTGGATGCATGTTTGGGATGTTCTGGCGGATACCCATTCAATTTCCAACATGTTTCTCGCACATGATGGTCACGGTCACAATAAGAGCAATGCAAAGGTTTTCGAGTAGATGAGTTGGAACGAGAAGAGGAGGAACCTTGTCCATGTCGAACAACTAGAGCCACTGGTTCAGCCCTTTGGATAGCCATGGCTGAGTTTTCTGTTGTCTCACGTTCAGCACCTAGACTTCACTGCTTCTCTTCTTATACAATGGAGGAGTAAGCCTTGGCAACATCTGGCAGTGGATTCATCAACATAATCTGCCCTCTGATTGCACTATAGGACTCATTAAGTCCCATGAGGAATTGCATCAATCTACGTCTCTTGTGGTCCGCCCCACAAGAGCAAACGGTGTCATTATAGGATCCTAGTTCATCCCATAATTTCTTCAATCTTGTGTAATAAGCCGCAACAGTCATCTGATCTTGAGCAAGACAAGTGATGTCCCTCTTAATCTGAAAAATGCGAGGGGCATTGCTTTGAAAAAAACGATCCCGAAGGTCTTCACATACCTCCTGGGCTGTGGTCGAAAAAATAACACTATCTGCAAGATCCTATGTGAGAGAATTGAGAATCTAGGAGAGAATCATATCATTGCATTTTTTCCACGCAGCATAGTCGTTTGGTTTGGCTATAACAGATGGCATTGTGGTTGTTCCGTCTATGAAACCCAACTTGGATTTGGCGTTCAAAAAAATCGTCATGGCTTTGCACCATGTCGAATAATTTTCTCCATCAAGAGGTATGGAAACAAGCAGCATTCCTGGATGATCAGAATGATGAAGAGAGCCACCAGAGGCAGAGTATTGTTCCCTGCTCTGATACCATGTAAAAATAAGAAAGGAATGTTTTCCTTGAATTGAATTTTGAATTAGGAGACAGACATAGCTTTATACAAAAAATTCCTACAATCACCCTGAACTATTCTACAATCATGCTGAGATATCAGGTTGAGCTATTCTACAAACATGCTTGGCCATTCTACAATCATGCTGAAATATCAGGCTGAGCTATTCTACAATCATGCTGAGATCTCCTACAATCACCATGTATGTCATTCTCAACAATAATCATCTATGACAATACGCCAATTCAGTAACGAAATCCTTTATTACAAAACCAATAGGTCATGATGCCTGTCAAGTCTTACATTAATCGATCTATTTACAAGAGTGAATATTATTTCTTGTTCATAGGGACAGCGGTATATGCACTCTGAGCGCGGCAATAAACAGATATAGAAGAGAAAAAAATATAACAGAGTGAACGATAATGGAGGGAATGGTGGTCCTGTAATTCATAATTTCTACAGGCCGATACTTTCCTGGAAGCTGAAACAACAGTCCCGGAGAAAACAGTAAAAAAGTAATGTAACAAATCTTCTTTATCTGAACATTCATTATGAACCAGCCATCAAATATTCGATGTATGAATAAAGGGAAAATAACAGCCAAAGAAAAACACCTGACCTGAAAAATCTAGATGAACACAGACTGTCTAAGACTCTAAATAGACTCGATGATGGGAAGAAACTAAACCATTCTAGGTTACCCTTGTTAAACAATATTAAAAAAACACTTGCAACAATAATAAATGAAATTATTTAAGAGTTAGGGAACTGTATTAATATAGCTAGTTAATACATCTTTGAGGATTGAGCCTCATGAGGCTGATCGAAAGAGGAATCGGAACGTCTAACCACAAAAATATTAGAACGCAGCTTCACCTGCTTAATAACATGCAAACATATTCCTTTTAAATATTAATTTCGCTGGTTTCATAGTTAAATTACAATATAATTCTATTTGTTTTGTTTAGTAAACACTCGGACTGAAATTTTTAGGTTGCTTTTAGTGGAGAATGTGGGCAAAAATGATAAACTACTTTTTTTTTCTGTCTATTTATTAAAAATTATTTTTATGTAGACATTTTTTTTTTGTTTTTTTTATTTATTGGGTGAAACTTGTTTAACTCTCGACTAGATAAGTTTATCAAATTTGGTCGGTCTTTTAGACTCGACTAATTTACCTAGACACATAAGTTCTTACTTTTCTCGACAGGTTTTACTTCGATTACTAGTCGGTTTTACTTCGACCACTTGTCTGTTTTGGTAACCGACAACTTGTGGGCTTGACCTCTTCCACCACTAGTCCACTTCTACCACTAAAATGCCTAAATATAAACAACATTACTCAAGTAAATATGGAAAGAGTGCGCGGATAAATAAACATGCATTCAACCATAAACTATTTCATATATATATTGTTCGGAAATAACAAAGGTAATACAAACTTGTTGGCTCACCGATTGATCCCATTGATCATTTTACAGAGCTTCGGCTCTTCTACAAATCACATACACAGAAGCTTGAGCTTCAACTTCACTTTCTCTCTTTTCTCACCCAGATTTCTCTTGTCTCTTTTGTCTATTGCCTAGTGACTAACTTAATTTACAATCTTTTTCTTCTATTTATAGGCAACTTGAGATTGCTTCTTCTTGAATCGACTAACTCGTCATTAAACACTGTAATAGCTATCTACCTAACAACTTAGCTTCATAAATTAATTCTGCTGGTTTACATTGCCGAATCGTGGAGTCTTCACTCTTGTCAAACTGACCAACAAGATCTCGATTGATACTGACTGTGACAGGTACGGATCTGCAAGTGACTAATATAATCAACATTTTCTTGATATTTGAGTATATCGACACAGATTTTGAAGAAATTCATAAACCCTTACTAAGGCAAAGTCAATCATGTTACAATACCACCAAAAAAAATTCAGGTATCTTTTTCAATGAGTCTTCGTGCACTTTCATTCTCAATATTGCATTATGCACTTAGCTTTTCAAAGCTGTCAACTTATATAAATTTTAAAACAATATCACCATGTTAAACTATAATATATTTGATTAGTAAATATTGATATCGTGTTCAGACAGTATTTCATACTTCAATCTTAGTTCAAAACACAATTAATGCATTCTCTAAACACCAAATTCCAATTTTAACTAGTAAGAACTAGATATAAATTTCAAGACGTTATTGAACTAACATCGATGGTGAGTTAACAACTATTTGAAACTGATTTCAAGGGTTTACAGCTTCTTCAACAGATTGGTTCAACCAAACGCTATCTCTGTCCATTTGGACACAACCAATAATTAAGTACAGTAGTGAGAATGGTCAGTGGGAATCCTATTGATTCAGAAACTATGCACAAAACAAGAGTCTATCCAATTGTTAATGGTAATTCCATGTATAGAGTTTTATGTATCAACTCTGAAAAGGAGTAATTCATTTCCACATCCATATAGTGTTGCATAGATGAGGCTTGAAGATATTCATATAGCTTTCATTTCAATTTTCTGTTGGTTGACATTATCTTATAACAAAGCACATCATTATGAACCCTTTGTTGTAAATTTAAACATATTAAATTATAAGGTTTTGTGAGTTCAAATTGCTTATTATCAATGTTTCCCCAAGTTTTTGGGACACGGGAGCGTGGGAGTGGGGAAACAAACGTTGGGGACGTGTAAAGACCACCCCCAAATTTTAGGGAAATTCAGGGGGACGAGGGGACGAGGGGTCAAAAATTTATAAAAAATATAATAATATTATAAATCTCGGCAGTAACAATTCGTCTTGTATAAATATCGTTTAAGCTGCTCCCTGTAAATATAGTCTAATTCTTGAATGATTCAACACACTTCAACATTGTGTAAATCCATGGCATAAATGTTGTAATAGAGAAGTGTGACTAGAGGACCCTATTTCTTCGTGATTCCAGAGGGCATCACATTATTTGAGGATTTCAAGTCCAACATACAATTATGCATGAGTGAATTATTAATCCTATATTCGGATCCTATTCATCAATAGCACCTGGTTGCCTCCTCTAGGATTTTAGCCCTTGCCTTTACCTTGAATCTCAAAGTTGATCCTGGAAGGACATTACTCAACACCCTATAATTTTGATGAAACTTCCTAAACCAAGCAATAAAATAAGGTAGAATTAGAGAAAAAATCATGCTTAATAAGTGATTTTGCTTCACTAAAGGGTACATTTTGAGTAAGGTCATGATAAAGGAGTTTAACAATCAACACCACCAACATCAAGGTACATAGAGAGGGTGATGTGCTTGATTAAATGACAATCCCTTAACTTCATACATGACAAAATCCAGTGGAAACGTTGCAATCCTGAAATCCTGAAAACTGTTAAGTCTGCTGAATTTTGAATGGGATCTAAAATTCTACTTTTTGCATATGAACTCCAATGAGAATAGAACCACTCTCAAACATCCTGAAACAATTAATGGTATTGTTAAAACTTTAAGTAAAAGGATAGAAAATGAAAGATTAGGAAAATACCACTTTACTTTAAGAATTTAACATTACCATTACTACTAGAGCGCCTAAGAGCCCCCCACTTCACCGCTGCATGCTTCAAAATAGGGGGCGAGCTCCCCTCTGCATTTCCCCAAGTTTTGCCAAATTGGGGGCGAGGGGAAACGTTTCGGAAGGATCCCCCAAGCCCCCAGGATGTGGGGAGTGAGGGGGGTGAGCTCCCGACCTTGGGGGGAGAGTTCCCGTGGAACACTGCTTATTACACAGGTAAACAAAGGTCCATGCTTTCTCAGTATTCAATTGGATCTAATTTTTTTCAGTGATTTAAAGCCTGGGAATAAAAATTATAACTGAAAAAAGAGTCGACTCAATATTTTGCAGGCGAAGGGTTATTATCCCTCCATACGAGTACATGTTTGTCTTTTATGAGAGATTACCTCCAGAATTTGTTTTTCTACAAATCTTTGGTTCTGAGCCATGGCCGATGTGCAAGAGCATCCTTCATAGGCTCTAAGATGTGCAAGCTGCCTGGGGTTCGAGATCGCATAGCAAATTCCAGATTTGGTGCAATAGCTTCTTAGTGTACTCGCAATATTGAATTTCTATCTCCCTACATATACACAGAGAAAATCGAAAGAAATGCAAGGTAGGCACTTTACATGATTTTACAGATTTTCTCTTGGTGACTTCAAGCATTTCCGTTTGGTTGGAATCAGGGAGGGGTCTGTTACTTGCGCCATTTCAGAGTTAATATTTGATAGTCACTGTTACCAATTTTCAAAACCCATGGGAAAAGGCTGTAGAATCCCCCCACTATGTTCTTCATTACAACCGACGAACAACTTTAGGCCCACGCAGACATGTTTCATAATCTAGGAGGAATGGAGAAAGAGATGCATCCATTCAAGATCTAGAGGATAGATACAGGGTAGGTGGTTGTTGCATGCAGATTGCCACAATCATCGAGTGGTTGTTGGATGTAGATAGCGCAATAAAACAAAAAGGTAATTTAGCAATAAAAGGGCTACTTACAAAAACATTAGAGAAATTGTTAAATATTAGTACAAATCATATCATAAAAATTTGCAAATAATAGTGCACGAAAATCAAAACCTAAACACGTAATTCCCTGCTTGCAGGAAATAATAATAAATGATAAAATAATAATCTTAATAAATTAATTATAATATATTTATAAAAAACATAAATGGAACTTTATTTATTGTTTACAAATATTTATAAAAAAAAACAATCACTTCTTTATAGGTTTACTTAGCATTATACAATATTTTATAAAAAAACTAATTATGTTATTTTCTTTATATATTTTAAATAAAATAATTAAATTTTATATATTAAATCCAATTTTATAATTAAAAAATATGATAATTTATTAAACTCATTTATAATAATTAAACCTTTTATATTACCTTTCATTTTTAAATGAAATATATATTGTAATTATTGTATACTTCTATCAATTTTGTAATACTTTGTATAGATTATATGCAATTTTGAAAATAAAAATAATTAGTATTAATTATGTGTGAAAAGTGGATATAGAGAAAAAGTCATATTTCACCTACTATATGCAGAGGATTGATCGTGTTATTCTAGTTAGTTAATAAAGTACTGAATATCTATTGATAGCTTGCCAAGTTGCATAATAACTTTGATTCTTTTCAATAATAAGTTATTGTCTTTTTTTTTTAAAATAATAATTTAAGAAGTAAAGAACTAAAATAAATTACTTGTATAATTTTTGTTTATATAAAGAATGTTTTGGTATAGATTTTTTTATTATTTTATGAATTAATATAGGAAGTAAATGTATATATTGAGGAAGTAAATGTATATATAGAGTTAAATGTATATATTGAAGAAGTAAATGCATATGCAATAGTAGACAACCTAATTCAAGGCCTACATGTATAATTATTGAAAATGTATATATAAAGACTATTTAGTCATTATGAGTTTTTCTTCACATTTAAATTGGGTATAAATTATGTTATATTATGCTATGAAATAAATATAGTTAATAACTTAAGATTCCTTTTAGTTTTTATTTTTATAACTATATATTTTATTAAAGAATATATAATATATAATAAACTTATAACTATTTTATTAATAAAATTTGATGTATAATAATGTTTTTATAACTTTAATATCTACTTAATAAAATAAGTTCGATTCATATTTACAAACACAAAAATTCAATTTATTCACGTATCACATTTTTAAAATTTATTCAGCTTATATTTTTTAAGTATATATTACTAAAGAATATATAATATGTTTGATGTATGATTAAGTTTTTTATAATTTTTTTTTTATATTACTATTAAAGTTTAATGTGTTGTAAAGATTTTGATAAAATTAATATTTATTTGACAATTTTGTTTAGATATTGAGATTATTATTAATATAATGTCAAAAACAATATCATTTTCATACTTAAATAAAACAATTTGTGTATAAATTTTAATTTTTTTTAAAGGTTTTAGGTTGATTCTTAAAGATTGGTAACCCTACCAATTTTTAGGTATAGTTTAAAAATGGTAACTTTAACATTACTTTTCAATTTGAAGATTGCTCATAATGTTTTGGTTGCAATATTATCAATTTTAAAATGAAAGTTTTAAAATGTGTTTAGAAGGTCATGTTTGCAATAGGTTGTATTTTTAACATGTCCATTTATTTTTATTTAACTACCACTTAATCCAAGAAGACACTACATTTATGCATCTCAAGTCTTTGTTTAGTCCATGTCTATAAAAGAAAGAGTAACATTAGTTACAAAAACTATAACATGAATGGCATACATGCCTACATATAAATGGAACATTTATTAAATGGGTATGTATAAGTGAAACCTTATTTCTTGAATATGTATAAGTGAGATATCGTTTTGATTCATTGCTTTTGTTAATTTTATTAAATTTATCTAATATTTATAACTAATAATATTCATTAATAATAATATCTAACTTTAGATAAAATCAATCAATATTCATTATTATTATTGAAGGTTTGTAATAAATATATCATTATAAAACTATGAATGCAATAGAAATTTAATCTGAATATTCAATCTTTCAACCTAAATATTAAACAACTTCAAACACAATACTTCTAAGATATCAAATATAATATACCTTCGTAAATCCTTTATCATGTTAATATGACATATAATATCAAATATAATATACATGTGTAGATTTTTTATCAGGTTAATATCACATATACTTTAAAGATGGTATAATATGAATTTATAATAAAATTATAAATTTAAAGTGATAAACATAATTTAATCCCAAAGATGTAGTGTTTATAACACACTTGAATTTTAGTATACTAGTAACAGTTTTACATTAATAAAATTAATGTGTTTGAATACGTAGATAGTAAATTTAAGCACATACTATATGGAGAAACATTAATTAAAAAAAGTATCTGCCTAAATTTACCCTTATCGATGTATTAAAACACATCAATTTAAAATTGTAATAATATGATAATTAATCAAACAATAATCTCACTTAATAAAAATGTTAAAAAGTGATTTTATGTCGTTAATTAATGATGTAATTATTAATGAAATAATATCATTGCTGTATTTAAATTATGTTGTGATATTTTAATTAATAATTACATTAGGAATAATTCCATTAGGAATAATTCCATGACATTATAATATTATGGGAATATGTTGTTTAATTATTGATGTTATAAAAAAATTTAAAATAATAATTATTTATAAATTAATGTTACATTAAAAGTAAAGTAATTTTGTAGAAAATGTGAATATTATTTTATTAATATTTAATTAAAAATCTATATTTTGTGGAGAGTGAATAAAATCTATATTTTGATGACTAAAGTGAATTGATTACCTCGTAAAAGGAAAACTCCACAACTGCTCTGAAGCTCTAATAGGATCTATCAGATATGACCTGACACTGCGTCTGGATTTGGGCCGCGACCTGGATCAATGATGGGTGATGCTAGTGGTGTCGAGCTGCCGCCTTCCTCCTCTAGAGATTCTGATGCCTTATGTAAGCTGATCTCTGGGAAAAATCTGAAAACTGGATCCGCTCCTGTCCTAAAGTTTGTGAAAAAGCTGGATGACATCCCAATTATTGACATGCTGCTGCAACATCCCATGCACATTGCGGTTTCCTTGGCAGATCGAGCTCTAGTGGTTCAGTTTACAGGACTCTGGCCCTCTCCCAAGTCAACCGAAAACTGGATCCAGAAAAACTGGCAACCCCTAATCGCAAATAGCATTACTTGCTACACGGTAGGTCCAAGTTTTTTTCTCTTTGAGTTTATCTCCAAGGAAGACCGTGACCTGATTTTTCGCAATGGGCCTTACTTTATGGGCCCCTGAGGCCTCTATCTAAACCGTTGGACTCTGGATTTTCATCCTGCCATGGATGTCCCTAAAGATGTGTCGGTTTGGGTGTGTCTTCCAAATCTGTTGATTCACTGTTGAACCCCGTCCTCCCTGCAAACCATTGGAAATAGGCTTGGAAGATACATTGATAAAGCAAACCCTAAAGAAAATTACTCTTGCGCCAGAATCTGCGTGGAAGTAGATCTGGAAACTGGTCTCCCAGAAGCTATCAAGATAACAATGGGAGAATGACAACACTATCAAAAGCTAGACTATGAGCAGTTACCCTTCAAATGTCGTCATTGTCATGACTACGAGCATTATCCAAAAGAACTGCCCAAACATTAGAGGAAATTTCAATTTAAAATGGGCCTTCCAAAAAAATACAAATTCCATGTCATCATGTATTAGGCAACCAAAATGCTTCAAAATTCAAAAAGGGAGCACCTCTTAAACAATTTTTTAATATAAATTTGCGGATAGGTATCATAAAAAAAAAACTACTTTTTTTGTTCGTATTTTCAACATATCTCCCTGTGTTTTTACTCAAATTTCAATTAGGAGAGCTCGTTGGATGCAGAATTAAATTCCGCATCCAACGAGTACCCACTCGACATACTTTTGATGGGCCCCACTACCCCAAAAACAAGAAATACCTGGAAAAACGTGGTGATGACATTATCATCACGTTTCTTCAAGTATTTCTTGTTTTTTGGGTAGCGGGGCCCGTCAAAAGTATGTCGAGTGGGTACTCATTGGATGCAGAATTTAATTCTGCATCCAATTAGCTCTCCTAATTAAAATTTGAGTAAAGATTGAAATTTGAGTAAAATCACAGGGATATATGTCGAAAATATGAAGAAAAAAGTAGTTTTTCTTTTCTTCCTCCAAAATTAATAAATATTATTTTATTATTTTAACTATTATTTTATTAATTTTCCTTAGGAGGCCCATTTTGAGTTGAAATTTCCTCTAATGACTCCCTCTAGAACAAGCAGAAAAAGAAGCATAAGAAGGATGGATTCATACCAAATGAACCAGGGAAAACCCTAAGCAAGATCATAAAAGAGAAGGGAGAAATCATGGTCCTTCAAACCCGAGGAAAGAAGATATGACACAGAAACCCCAATCAAAGGAGGAAAACATGTTCACAGCTCTGGAAGGCCATTCAGAAGAACTAAGATTGAAAGCAGAAACAGTCCAAGGGGAAGAAGAAATGGGTAAGATCCAACTGACGCAAAACCTTAGAACAGAGGGGAATGGTTCTCTTAACAAAAGCAACCCTCTGGAAACAACAACCCAACTCGATCCAAAAGATCTAGTTTCATAGGATGATGAATTAGAGGAAGAGGAAGGAGAAATAGGCATTTCATAACTCTCACGGAGAAAAGATAAAAGAAGAAGGAAAACAGACAAGGATTGCAGAGAGGAAGCCACCTACAGAGATAAACTTCTTGGGGCCCAATAAATGATCGAGGTAATGATGAACCCCAGATTCACTAGACAAAAAGGCTAGGACTCTAAAGGGGTTGCTCATCTCTCAAAAGGTAAATAATGAAGGTGGTCTCCTGAAACTGTAGGGGATTAGGGAGTAGGAAAAAAATTGAAGCAATGAAAGACCTAATTCAGATCTCCAATCATGACATATTATTGGTCCAAAAAACGAAATTGGAGGAAGTTGATTTCCTCCAAGCTAGTCAGTATTTTTGGAAAAACGATGAAGGTATAGCAATGAGTGCTAGGGGTGCCTCCGACGGGTTGGGAACATTGTGGAAGTCATCCTCCTTCATGTTTAGTTTAGGCCTACGCTTGTATGCATTGGATTCTTTAAGGCCTCTGCCACAAGGACTTAGGACACTTGGTAAGCATCATAAACATTTATGTTCCTGCCTTATTTTCAGAAAAGAAAGAGTGTTGCAAAAGTATTCAGGACACTCTTAATTCCTATCATCCTGAGAATCTCTTTCTAGTCGGCGCCTTCAACATTACTCTTTGCGTCAAAGAGAAAAAAGGGCGGTCAATTGTCAGAGATCCCTTGCGGGAATCAGTAGAATATATAATGAGGGCCTGGGATCTTAAAGATGTCAAATCGTCCCATGGTCTCTACACATGGTCCAATAGAAGACTGGGACCTGGTCACATTGTTTCAAGGCTTGATAGGTTCCTAATCCAGCAATCACAACTCTTGCTTGGATTTAGGGTTGATTCATCCATCTTTCCCTTCATTATGTTGGATCACAAGCCAATCCTGCTAGTGTCACATGCCCTAATTTTGCAAAAATAATATTATCATATTTGATTTTATTTCAAGACAATATGTTAAATTTTATGCTAAGTTGTAATTGATGACTCAGCAAAGTCAAGGATGTTGAATGTAATTCTGAATATTTTAAATATAAATAAATAAAAGTGGAGACAACAGCTTGGGAGAGCTGTTAAAAGAGTGTTTACTGGTCAATTTGGTGGAGGAGACTAGGTGGAGAGCAAATAGGCAAGTGGAAGCATCCTAAAACACTTCCAATGTTGCAGGTGGCAACCTACCTACATTTGGGTTCATGATCCCCCACGAAAGTGGGATCATAGTAGGTGGCTCAATTAATGACAACTGACCCAAAAGACCTAGGCAATCTTAATAAAAATGCCCATTGAAGAGAGCTGAGGCTGCTCATTCCAGGAAGGAGATCATTCAGGTGAATGAACTTCAAAGGATTTCAATGGCAAGGGAATTTGTGGAAGGTGTTTGAGGGGTTAACTGCAGAAAGTGATCTAGTGTAGCTTTTCAGCTCAAGGATCTTACTACTGAGTGCAGATTTATTACTGAGTCATTGGATTGGTATTTTGTTTGCTTGCTCCACCAGTTCTCAGCCAAGGAGACCAGGAACAGGCTCGGGGGTCTTGAGGAGATGCTATTTGAATGCTCTCTAGGATTTGGTAGGGAGGAACGGCCTCCCAACGCTGTTGTTTGCCAGCTTAAACAGGTTCTATAGTCTTTTATTTTACTGTGTTAAAAGTTTATATGTGAGATTGACTGATTAATGAATGGTTAAATGTTTAGTAGTAATCTGATAGAGATTGTAATCTTTTAGTTATTTGAAATATTGAATCTGTAATTGATGAAAAATAATCCTAACCTGTGTTTTTCCACATCTGGAGTGGACCAGACCGTACTCCAGCACAGGCAGTGTAATTAAATAGATTATAGATAGGTTAGAAACCTGAAATGAACTGATGTGTTATGCAGTAATTTATTCTGTATGTAGTTGTTATCAGAGAAGAACAATATCCAGTTAGTAAGTTTATTGTTAGCTAGATTGTTGTTGTAAAAATGCTAGAAAAGGAATAGCCAAATACTTTACAAATAGCTGGTTATTATATTATCAAGTTATTCAAACAAATAAGTTATTTCTTTTACGCAGTACTTTATTCTGTAACTTATACTATTAACCTGTAACAGAGGCAAAAGAAATAACTTAGATAAAGCACTCATTTTATTATATGAAGAAAGAATAAAGTGGTTTTACATAGTTTATTTTACTGTTCATATTATCTAACTATATCTACAAACGGTTCATACTTCAAGTAGGGTAATAGTAGCATAAATAACTTCTATAAACAAATTAAATACATCAATGAAGAACATTGTAACAAAGAACAATAATAAACCTATTTATATTTTTATTTAATAAAAACAACTAGAATACGATGGTAAATAACATTTGTTAATGTTATTTATAAAAGATTTAATTTATTTAAATAATATAAACAAGAAGTTACTTATAAAAGAAAGTACAGGGTTGAAACCCTAGTAGCAATAACATTGTAAATAATAATCATTTAAACAATAATCCAAGTATATGTAATAATTGTTATCAAACTACAAAACTATGGTAGATTATTACAGTCCCTTAAGGACAGTGAAAGGATAACTTTGAAAATATAATACACTATACACCTGTACAATATTTAAATCAATTAATTATTAAAATAAAACTTGAAGAATAAATTAAAGAAGTTATTTTACACACAGGTCACCTACAGGAAACCTAACCCAAATATCTCAGCTTGTATTAAACAATTATAACATGATGAAATAACAGGTTAAGCTACTAACAGTATCATTAATACGAACTAATTAATATTCAGCAAAGTTTTCTTTTACATAGGCGAAGAAGGTAAAAACCCTAGCTCGTGTTCCGAGCAAACAATCGCCCAATATTCAATTACTATCCAAAATAATTACAATCATAACCTAGGGTAAATATATAGCTTATTTTAGAAATAGCATTAAAATGAAATTTATTCCACATACACAGAGTTACAAAATCATACAAAGGTGAAACAAATCTAAGTTAAAGACCGACTGTCTTTAAGGATTTTCCGTTGCTTCCACGAGCCCGAAGGCAAAACTTAAACAAAACTAACAGAGTACAAAATTTAGCTAAAAGCTGAGCACCCATATCGTAATATGGAGTGTTTTATAAACAAGTATTAATACAACTTTGTACAAAAACAAGTAAACACATTTACAAGTCACGACTTGAGCTGGAGTACCCTGCTAGAAGCAAGGGTTTAACAAAAACTAAACTAGTAGTCTAAAGAACAGTAACCCATGAAGGGTAACTAACAGGTCGTAAATTTCCAACTGGAAATTGTCCCTTCAGGACTGCACAAGTAGGGAATGCCATTTTTAACCAGGGCTTACCCGTAGCCAGAGTGCCGGATCTTTTTTTAGAGTATCGTTGCCTTGAGACAAGCGAACTGTCACCTACAAGCAGAAAACCTAAGTTAATTAAAATATATTTCAGAACTGTAAACCGAAGTAAAATATAGTTTAAGAGTTCTAAGAGTTACTGTACCTGAAATTGAAGGTTAGGGAACCACGAAGGAATAGCAGCACCGCCACTAGCGAAACAAAAAGCCACGTCTTCATTCTCGCAACGACAGAGGAACTAGATACTCATATACAAGCCACTGACAGTAGTAGAAGAAAGAGGCACGAGCAACGGCCAAGCAAGAACCAGACAGCGAAGCTGAAGCTGTTACCAACAATGCAAGGCATGGAAATGAGTTTCACAAACCCTACGACAAGGACAGTGCTGTAACCGCAGCAAGAAAATTATTTAAATCATCTCTGCAAGGGCAATCCACAAAGAAAACAAATAAGGAGCCACTCGCAGGCCGCAAACCTTATGCCATGACTCTCTACAAACCTTGCAGAGATAAGACACACAGTTCACATAAAGAGTTTAGAATGGTTAAGGTAGGCTGAAATCAATTTAATCCAGGACTTGGAGCATAGTTAGCAACAACAAGATAGCATGGCCTCCATGAAAGAAGTTTCAAAGCAGCCCGAAGGCCAAAGAACTACGAAGGGAAATAACAAAGAGTAGGGTTACGACGAGTTTTATAATTCCAACACATGGCTGAGAGAAGACCACGTGGTCACTCTAAATTTTTAACCATGCAGTGGGTCGACGCAATAGTTACCTGCTTTACAATGATAAACAATAATTTGGATCATGGTGCACGTTGCATAAAAAAATTATTATTACCTTGTATTCGATTACACCGCATATTGTATGGTATGATAGTTTAGTACCAAAGTTAATCACGTTAAAACTATACGTTGACTTAACAATCGGTGTCACCTTTGAAACTTTAGTTTACCTCGAAATAATTCATGCATAGAAATATATATATCATCATCAACCATATGTTAATATATTGTAGCATCGAAATTACATTTCGGATATTGGTAAACCTTGTTCTTAACCTTGACCTTGAGTCATGTAGCAATCATGTGTTATATGGGAGATGCCAAGTAAAAAGGTATTATAATCATTTAACCGTTATACTTTCTATATGTAGCAAACATTTAGTCTATGCATAGTTTATTTCGTTTCCAACTACAATTCAAGTTGTGACACTTATAAGGTTTCACAACATAGTATTAAAGAGAATCATGAACTCTATTTTACTCATGTTTATAACTTTGAGCTTTTTATAAACTTGTATGTCTATAAACCAGATAGTTTATGCATGTTACAAGTCTCTTAGAAACCAATAAATCAGTTGGTAGCAAAACTAGGAATTTGGCTAAGTATAATATAAGAACACTTTGTTTTAAATTCTTTTACATAGCTCAGGTCAATGAGACGTTAAAATAATAATGGTTGATTTCTCAAACATGGCAATTGCTATTATTCCAACATGTCTTGTGAAGAAGTAAAAATGGATTTAGAATTATGTAACCTATCAGGTGCTTAGCATGGTGTAGAAAGTTGATCGTTCTCGAAAACATCCACTTCAGTAAATTGTTTATGGATAGTAACTTAATACAAGAAAAATATTATAGAGAAATAAGGAACTGATCTGGAACTTTCCTACTAGAGACTAAGTCTTTAGAACCACATGTTCCAATGTATTGATAAGAGCTTTACAGGCCGTAAGCTTCTTTGCAGAAGTTAAATGTCGAACAATTGGTTATACTGATATTATAATTTGATAATGTATAAATATTGATAGAACAATCATTACAACATTACAGACTATGCACACTAAAGTAGAAGTTTCTTGCAGCTAAGATTACAAGTTGAAAGCCAAAGAAAGTATTTTACTGTCGCTACTTATAGTAAAGAAAGATATTCAATTACCTGGTTTTCGTGTACAAAAAAATAAATGAAGGAAACAAAACTGTTTTACCTCACGGAAGTAGTTTGAAATATAACAGCTTATTTACTAAGCTCATAATTGCAAAAAGAAATACTGTTGGATACTTTATAAAATTTTAAAGCGTTAGTTGTTTAGTCATACCTGTAAAACCTGTAAGAACAAGTAAGCTTTCTGCGTTAGCATAAACGCTAAGTAAGCCCCAGATTTCAAAGACAGTTTCCACCTACTTGTCATAAATAAATTTCATTAGTAACTGAAAGTAGAAATAATTCGCAAGTTAAACTAAATATTATATAAAAAAGGAACTGCTGAGATAATACAATTGAGATTATGTAAAACTAATCTATTAATTGTTTCGTTTATTGCTAACCTTTAACTGTTAGTAAATTGCAGTCCCAACATTTTTATGTTATTCAAAATTTTAACTTTTTGTGAAAATTTGGGGTTTTGACAGCTAGAACTTTTAGAGGAGAAGAATCTTGGTCTCATTCCCTTTCAGTTTAGTCTAAACTGGATCAAGCAGGAAGAATACTGGAGATAGAAATCAATATTCCTTTGGCTTATTGCGGGGGATAAGAACACCAACTTCTTCCACAAACAAGATGAAGGTCATAAGCATTTCAAAAATGTGAAATAAATTCAGAACCAAGGTCAAATGGTTCTATATTTTCAGGAAATTAAGCAGATCTCTCATGAGCACTTCAGGAACATCTATACTAAAGATATCCCTCTAGGGACTTTCCCAATATCTCTAATTCTAACCCTGTCTCCCTCTAAGATGAACCTAGAAACCAATGAGTTCCTCATAACTCCCATTTCTAAAAATAAAATAAAAAGAGCGCTTGCTAGTACGGAATATGATAAAGCTCCTGGCCCAGATGGATTCACAACTATATTCATCAAGGCTTGTTGGAAGATTTTTAAGAATGATCTTCACAAAATGGTAATGAAATCCCAATCTTGTAACAAAATTGGGGGTAGCACTAATTCTTCTTTCCTGGTACTCATTCCCAAAGAAAAAGGGCCACCTCGTTTGATCAGTTCATACCTATTTCCCTCTATAACATGGGTTATAAAATAATCACCAAAATAATTGCTAACTGAATCAAATGTGTTCTCCCTTCCATCATCCCAGAGAACCAAGGAGGTTTTCTAAAAGGAAGGCACGTCACTGACAATATCATTCTTGTCCAAGAAGCTATTCACTCTAGTCTCTAATGACGGGAAAAAGGTATGATCATCAAACTAGATTTAGCTAGTGCTATTGATAGAGTTCATCATGAGTTCTTGTTCCAGGTTTTACATCGCTTTGGCTTCGATCCACTTTTTATCAACTGGATTCAAACTTGTATTAGTAATCCTTGGATTGCCCCCCTTGTCAATGGATGTGCTGCCGATTTCTTCCAAGCTTCTAGGGGTCTCCGACAAGGATGTCCTCTCTCTCCTTTTCTCTATGTTATCCAAGCTTCAGTGCTCAACTTTCAGCTAAATCGGATTCAACGTCATAACGTTCTTTTAGGGATTCGTATTACACAAGGGGTCAGAGATATTAATCATGCCCAATTTACAGATGATACAATTGTTCTTGGAGGAGCAAGTGCTCAGTTAAAAAGAATTTAAAAATTGAACTCTATTTCTATTAGGAAGCCTCGAGGAGCAAGATTAAATACAGGAAAAGTCAAATCTATGGGTGGAATTGCAATGCCAAAGAGATGTTGGATATTACCAGAATTCTGGGAATAGAAGGGAAGACCTAGTGGGACAGCTTCAAATATTTAGGAGTTCTCGTTTTCAATTCTACCCCGAAATCTTCCAACTAGCTTCCAATTGTTGGAAAAATTAAGACCAGGATTAACACTTGGGGTTCTACTTGGCTTAATCCAGCAGGGAAAGTCATGCTAATCAAAGCGGTTCTCTCCAGTATTCCCATTTATCAATTCTCCATCCTCTTGGCCCCGAAAGGGATTATCACCCTCATTGAATCTCTTTTAAGGAAGTTTCTCTAGAATGGCGGAAAACAGACAGGTAAAAAACTATCGCTTGTTAGTTGGGGGAAAGTCTCTAAGCCTTTGCTGGATGGAGGTATCCAAATTAGTGATCTTTGGGCACAAAATCTAACGCTTGGAGCCAAAATCCTATGGAACTTAGTCACATGCAGAGCGACCTGGTGTAAGAAGGATCTTTGGAAAAAATACTTCTCTGGAATTCTCTTGAGATGTATCGACAACCCTTCTATGGTAAGAAAAGGATCTCCTATCTATGCTATTTGTTTGAAGGCTTTCAATTTATTTTCCCACAAGCTAACTTGGATTCCAGTGAATGGAAAGCATATCAAAATCTAGGAGGATTTGATTATAGGATATCCTCCTATTGATCAAAGTCTTGGCACTGATCAATTGACAATTTTCCTCCATAATCAAGATATCCCCAGTCTCTGGAACATTTCAGAGTGGAACATAGACATCCCTAATACCTGGAAAGGGTGGCACATTGTATGTCCTCCTCACCTCACTGAGAAAAAAAACACCTTGCTATCCAGCCTCCAAGGGAAGTCCCCAGTTTCAAAGAGAACTAGGGACACAAGGGGGTGGGGGAAAAGAACGAGGGATTACACCACCTATGTTAGTTATAATACTATTATCAACTTTCATATCCTTGATAATCTAGCTATATGGAAAAGCGTTTGGAAAGTGAAAAGTCTTCCCAAAGTAGAATTTTTTATTTGGACCTTGACCCACAATAGGATCCTGATTGGAGACAATCTAAAGAAGAAAGGCTGGGAAGGTCCAACCAGATGCCCACTCTACCTCAACAATGAAGAATCGACCAAACTGTTGGTAATAACTCCCAATTCAATTTTCTATTCACGACTAAAACATTAATTTATAGATTACAATGAGGCGGTTGAGAACCAGCCTTTTCACCTTCCTGGGCAACTATTCAAATTCCTATTTAATTATTTATTTACAATAATCCTGACGGATTATATTCTAACAATCCCCCTCTTAATCCGAAGGGGTGTTCGTAAGTCCGAGCATGTTTCTGAATCTTTCAAACTTTTCTCGTCCAAGTGCTTGGGTAAGATGTCTGCAACTTGATCATTTGTGGAACAATGTCGAAGATGGACTGTCTTGGCCTCTACATGATGTCGAATCAAATGATACTTTGTGTTGATGTGT
>LPNX010650680.1:280425-300257 GCA_001517045.1 Pseudotsuga menziesii
TCTAATCTTTTGCTTCTGCCCCCTCTGCCTCTGAAATTTCTTCTTCTTCAGCCTCTCTCTTTGCCGCAATCTCCCTTGGAAGGGTCTTTGGATTGGTCTTTGCCAGCTAGGGCAGCACCAATACTAGATGCCAAAGAGAGCATCTTTACAACTGTTAGTGTAATTTACAATAATAAACTTGATATGACAAAGAGAAAAACAATAACCTTGCAGGTCTACAGTCTCTGCCAAGGTGTACAATGCAACTTCAGGTTTTAAAGAGATACAATAATAGTATCGTTGCTTCAATTCGCAGCAATTTCAAGGAGAAGAAATTCAGTACAGGGTCTTCCAAAAGGCAGTAATGCAAATGGTGAAACCATCAAAAAGGATAACAACTTTCAATATATACTCAGCTCCAAAACTCAGTGATATCAATCACGAGAGGAATTAGGGCACAAATTAGGGTTTTTGTGCACTTCCAATGGTCACAAGCAATACATAAAATATTATGCAGCTCTTCAATAGTTTAAAAGATACCATGCAGCATCTATAACTCCAATACTCAGCATTATTTAGAAACCAGTCACAATATTTATCAGTCTTCAAGCAATCTTCAACACAGTCTCCACTCAGATGTATGAGAGCATCAATCTTCAACAACTCTGAATGCACCAATATCAAGCAATAAAAATGTATCGTAGCTTGCAGCAATGAAGGAGCAAATTCAACGAAAACACTGAAAACACTGAAAATAATCAGTCATTGGTTTTCAACGAGCAATAATACTCGGCTCGACTTCAATTTTCACCAGAATCTATGCCGTTTCAAATTATTCTACAAATCCATAGCATTCGGTATTCAGCTTTATCCTCAACACTGAATCTTGGTAGACAATAGGCAATTTCTCCACGAGTTCGTTCTGCCTCTACGAGCTATGCAGAATAAAATCGTTCTACATCCACGAGCTGTACAGAATAATACTTACAAAACATTGCAAGAAAATCGATCTACCTCCACGCATCTGAATGATTGCACGCAGCAGAAAACTCCACGTTCTACAGGCGCAGTCTTTCCACTACCCCTCCAACGCTGGTCTTCAGCATACAACGCAGAAATTAGGGTTCGTGAGTGATTGTTCAGCAGCAGTCTCCAACGACCTTTGGCAGTCTTCAATGCAGGCAGATAAAATGTGGCTCATGGCTCAATTACCAAATTCAGGTGTAATTTCATGGGAGACGAGCGAGGAGAGCATACAACGCAGATAATCTCCACGCAGATAATCTCAATGCAGATTCAGCAGCAGCTGTCTTCAACGCAGATAATCTCCAGCAGATTCAGCATACAATAATCTCCAGCATACATTAATTTCTCCAATATATCAGTCTTCAACGTGGCTCTTAATCAGCAGTCTCTTCACGGAAGAGAAACATTCTCCAATATATCAGTCTTCATATATTATTGGAATATAAATCAAAAAAATATATCAGTCTTCTCAGTCTTCATATATTATTGGAATATAAATCAAAAATATATCAGTGTTCATATATCAAACATTCTCCAATATATCAGTCTTCATATATTATAGGTTTCCACGCTGATGGGTCGCAGCTCCACACAGGAGAAACACTTGAAATCGCGTCTCTCAGGCAATGACTATTTGGGATTCACGAGCAACAACTGCCTTGAATCCACAAGCACACAAGCATTATTTAATCTTTTCTTTGCAGGATTCTCTACCTCTCACTTTTCTTACAGGATAATAAATCACAGGCTGCAGCATAATAAATCACAGGCCGCAGCATTTCTTACAGGAATGGGTAGATTGCGTGAAGAGATTACTGTGCATAAAGAAACGCCCTAGAATAAACAACAGATCGCAAGAATTAGGGTTAAGCTAATTCAAGCGTTTTCTTAGAGAATAAACTCATGTGAATAACGCATACATTGCATGCGACTCCACTGGCAAACTGATGGAGCAGTCTGGCAATGGACTGGCAAGCAGAATGCCAGGAATGGGCAGAAATGCAGCAGGAGTTATGGCAGACAGCCCTACTCTGATACCACTTGTTGGTAATAACTCCCGATTCAATTTTCTATTCATGACTAAAACATTAATTTATAGATTACAATGAGGCGGTTGAGAACCAGCCTTTTCACCTTCCCGGGCAACTATTCAAATTCCTATTTAATTATTTATTTACAATAATCCTGACGGATTATATTCTAACACAAACAATTGTTTCTCTCTTTCCCTTTTTCTAAAGAAATTTGGAACCTAGCCCTTCCTGGCAGAATTGGCTCAATTTTCCTCCCTGAAAACATTCACTCTCTCCTGATTAACTGGGCATCAATGTCTCAGTTTACTAGTTTAAAGAATGTTATGCTAAAATCTTGTTGGCTAAGTCTTCCAAATTTTATATTGTGGAAGCTGTATTTGGAAAGGAAGTCCCGCATTTTCAAAGGGAAAGCCACATCTGCGAATCAAGTTGTTTCTAAAATCACTGGCATCTTAGGAGATTGCCTCAACTCTCTCTAGAGTGACTTCTCCTATTTCCCTCTCCCCCCCTCTGAAGAAGCGTGGCTCCATAGTCTTACCCCTGACTTACCAATTGGAGTCCCAAATGTTTAGAGGAAAACGAGCTCTTGAGTGTTTTTTCCCTTGTTAATTATATGACGCTTTTTTAAGCGACATATAATTTTCAAGTTTTTCACTCAAAATCCTCCAAATTCGGGGTGGTGAGTTTGGTAACTTTTTTCTCAAAAAGGTTATTAAATCCTAGGGTCTATGTATTATACCATGCTATTCATATGTCCATAGTTTCATGAACATCCGATAAGTCTCCCCTAGGATTTTTTAATTTTTAGTTCTTTAATAAAATCATCGATAAAGTGTATTTTAATTGTAATATTTCAAAAGGTTATAAAATTGGGCATAGGGATCCAATTTGATCAAGGGGATGCTCATTTTTGGATCCAGAGACCTAACTTAACCCCTAAACGCACTTTTGAGAGTCAAATTAGTAATTTTCAATTATTAATTTGGATTTTCTCTGCAAAATGGATTAGAGGATCAAATAAATGGAAAAATAGGAGAAAATCCCAATCCTAAATCAAAGGAAGCTTGTTTGGGTATTATATCTAAGGTGGCAGGTTGGTTGAGGATCTTTTCTAGGGCATTTATGAGCCTAGAGAGCATCTCCAACCTTATATATGAGGTGTAAGACAACTCTCCACTAAATGGGGGTGCATTCTCCTCAAGGAGGGCATAATTCCCCGTGGTTGAGGTGGTTGGGAGAGGTGGAGGCCTCTTGAGACCTGTGGCTCACCTGCTGTAAGGTGGAAGCCCTTCATCCCAACACCCATGCCTTCCTCCCCTGCATATCTCAACCTCCTAAACCTCCTCTCCATTTAGCAATTGCACCTCCCTAGGGTTTGAAGCTCTTATGTGGCTATAAAAGTAGGGTTTTCCTCCTTTGTTGAGGATGGATGCAAAAAACCTCTACCATTTTGTATTGTAGCTATATTGATGAATAAAATTGCAGACTTTGGAGGTCCACTCTATGTTATGAGATGATTGCTTGCGAATATTTGAGGTGACATTGTTAAATTTCTAAGTTGTTTTTTCCTTTTGTTTAAAATTACTATTAGATCTAGCTTAGAAGGTCATCCCAAGACACATAGAGTAGGAATTTACTGTTGTAACTTTCTTACTGGTATTTTGATCTGAAGAGATAGGAGAGTATTTTTTCACATTCAATTGTATTTCAACTCTTTCTCATTTCCTTTTTTTGAGTACACTAGATCTAACTTTTTATGCAGGGGTATCTCATAGGTTTGTTTTGCAGGTTAGTTTTTCAAAGGAGGTGTTGAACTCAGTTGTATATTCTTCCTATTTGAAAATCTCTCAAGTTTTATCTTATTTTTACAAGGTCTCCAAGGTTTTCATAAGAAGATCAAGTGAGGCTTGAAGTTGCCTTCCATCTTCTCAAAACAGTTCTCTCTCCTTTTTTCGATTACATAGTTTGAATATTAAAATTTGATAGGTATGATTTAAAAGTATGATAATTTGAATCTACTTATTTAGCATATCAGATCATTTATATTTAGAAGTGCTTAAAAAGAATAATCTTTTGTTGAATCTAAAGTTGTTGTTTCAGTGCTTTGAAAACTAGTAAATGTTTTCAATATTTTGAAAGCACTGAAATTAGTTTAGTTTTTAGCCTTTATTTATTCATTCCATCACATTCTAATAATTTAACTTGTTGATTTTTATCATGTCCAAAGAAAAAGAGGAGGAAGCTCTACTCAGAAATTGAGTTTTGGGTCTCCCTGGACACCAAAAACCTTTAGTTTTCCCTTCTTCTTCATTCCCCTTCACTCCATAGAGTTGTATAAGTATTTAGACCTGTTTTATGGGGTATATGAAATTTTAATTTCATTTTTCTGATATTGTAATCATAAGTAATAAAGAAAGAAAGAGTGCTACACAGCGCCCACATTTCATTTCCCCTAGGGGGATTGGTAGTGTCTCTTTTGTCCCTTGAATTTTTCTAACAATCACACGCACACAATCCGCTTTCTTTGAAGGTTGTATTAGTTAGTTATTTCTTTTCATTTCCATCTTTTAATTTGTTTAAATAATTTTTTCCCTTACTCGTTGCCACGAAGTATGCTCTCCCCACCAACCAAAGGCTTCTTTCTGATTATTGGTGGATGATTAGAAAGTGACACATAGCTTTTGGATTATTTTAGGTTTTAGTTTTATTTTGATGCCACAATATTTTTTCTTCAGTTTACAATTGGAACAAACATTTTTCCATTTCGGTATATGCTATTTCCCATCGTTGGTTCGCCCTGAGCTTTAGGATAATCAAAAGCATGAATGCGCACCAATCAAGTCTTCACATCTAAATAATTAATTCACAGTAATAAAATCAACAACATTATAAACATTGTGAAAATCCAGCACAATGCTTTTTGACATTATTGGGAAAATTTCTCAAGGAAGCGGGAACCACTAAATAGTGACCTCGAGATACAGTTAGGCTACACCCATGTTGGTGTAGTGTTGAACACCTTCTCAAAGACTCCGATTCAACTCATGTTTATGAGTGAGGAGCCTATTTTGTCATCTTTTTGGACATATTCTCAGTACTTTAAAAGTATATCGAGAATCCCCCTTCCCTTAAATCAACTCATCCTTAATAATTAAAACTAACCAAGACATATTGCAAAACATTTCCTTTTCAACAACATTTTTTACTCCATTTGGCACTGATCTCAGTACACAACAATCTTATTTTCATATGATTATTAGTTTTTTCAATATCAATCTTTGTATACTCATGTTATATGTTGTTGAATGTTTAAACAATTTTGCATCAGTCTTGCAACATAGTTATTTATCAAAAACTCCTAAACAACTTAATTTCATCATTAACAACTAGAATATAAAGAGCCTTAGTTGAACTCTTTCTTAGGGACCACCCCCTTGGCTTCGTTAGGATTTTGTCCTAAACAGAGGAGTCAAATATATCAAGTGGCAGTACTTGACTCGAGACTTGCCCCCAAGGACACACCTAGAAGCTTGAATATTTTTGTTGCGCTTAACCCCCGGGTGTGTGAAAGGCGACAACACTCATGTTTCGAATGAGCTGAGAAAGAAGCTAGACAACAAGGGACATAAATGTATTTTTGTTGGTTACTCTTAAGACATAAAAGCGTACAAGGTATATGATCTTGTCACAAGGAAAGTGATCATCAGTCGAGATGTTCAATTTGTCGAGAATGAATCATGGGATGGAACTGTCAACATAAATGTCAAGATTGTGTTGAATGTCGACCATGATGACATTATAGAGGAAGTGGTTCAAACACCACATGTAAGTCAACTGGTTGCAACACCATCGACTCCCATGACACCGCATCATGGTTCAACACAAGGAACATCGACACAAGTTGCAGCTCAAGCTACGCTGAAAATCACACCAATAGGACAACACAACAACCACGCATAGACTTCAGTGAAACATTTGCACCTTTCACGCACATGGATACAATCAGAACAGTCCTGCCCATTGCTTCACAAAACAAATGTCCTGTTTATCAAATGGATATTAAGTCGACATTTTGAATGGATATCTAGAATAGGAAGTATATGTGGAACAAACACAAGGCTATGAAGTTGCAGGTCAAGAGAATAAAGTGTATAGGCTGAAAAAGACACTATATGGTTTGAAGCAAGCTCCTAGAGCTTGGTACAGTTGGATTGATTCCTATCTCACCGAAAATGGATTTCACAAAAGTGAAAGTGAACCGATGTTGTACACCAAATTTAATGAGCAAGGTGACATGTTAATTTTATGCATATATGTAGATGGTTTAATATTTACTGGTGACTTTGGCATAAGATAATTTAGAACAGTGATGGAAAGCGAATTTGAAATGACTGATTTGGGGCTCATGAAGTTGTTTGGGGCATTGAAGTCCAGCAGTATGAAAGTGGTATATTTATATCATAGTTGAAATATGCAAGTGAAGTTTTAAAAAGATTAAATATGTCTAATTGCAAGACAACCCCGACACCAGTAATAACAGGTTTAAAATTGAGCAAGGATGATGATGGATCGACTGTAGATCCTACACTGTTGAAAAGGCTTGTTGACAGCCTTATGTATTTAACAACGACAAAACCAAACATCATGTATTGAGTAAGTCTAATCTCAATATTCATGGAGTCACCAAAAGACTCTCATTGGCAAGCTGGTAAAAGAATTTTGGGGTATGTAAGTGGCACAAAAGACCTTGACATCATGTATTCACCTCAGAAAATTTTAAACTCAATGGATACACTGATTGTGGCAATGGAGGAAGCACATACGACAGGAAAATCACATATGGTCACACATTTCATTTTGGTATACATGTTGTGTCATGGGATTCAAAGAAATGGCCCATAGTAACTCTATCTTCAGCCGAAGCAGAATATGTCGTAGCTACAAGCACTACATGTCAAGCCGTTTAGATGCAGAGAATTTTCAAAGATCTATCGTAGAACCAACAAGAACCAACAACCATTTTCTGCGATAACAATTCAGGCATTGCATTATTAGAGAATCATGTTTTCCACAAGAGAGCCAAGCACATTGACACAAGATTTCATTTCATAAGAGAGTTGGTGAACAACAAAGAAATTTGTTTAGAATTTTGCAGGTATGAAGATCATCTTGCAGATATCTTTACAAAACCATTGGCAAGGGATACATTCTAGTATCTGCGTAGTTATCTTGGAATGACAAGTTCTGCATAGTGAACTCTGTCATACACCGAGCAAGTTTAAGCTCTAAAAATTTTTGTAATGTTTTTTTTTTCGAGTTCCCCATCTGCTCATAATTAAGGGGGAGAGTTGGAAATATTAATTAATCGCAGATCCGTATCAGATCTCAACCAACTCTGTCAGAGTCCGTATCAGTTCAGTTTATGTCGGACAATCTGACAAGATGAAGAGTCCATGTCTCTCATATATAAACCAGTCGAATTAAATTTCCGAAGCTAAGTTTTTAGGTAGAGAGTTATTACAGTCTTTAATGTTAAGTCAGTAGATTCACAGAGAAGCAATTTTAGTTTTCTTAGATATAGAAGTAGAAGATTGTAAATCAGTAGCACATAGTGAAGAGAGAAATCTGAGAGAATTGTGTTGAAGTTCAAGCTTTTGTGTGTTTGAAAGTGTCGAGAGGCGAAGCTCTGTAAAAGGTGAAATATCTCTAGAAATATCTAAGTTTGTATTTACGACAAACAATTCTCTTTTATGTCCTGACAGGTTTTATAAATCAATTGTTATGGTTAAATGCATGTTTTATTTAGCCGCACATTCTCTCCATAATTACTTGAGTAAATGTTGGTGAAAGATACAAAGAATCGATAAGTAACTCACCAAGTAAAAGATTGTTTTTACAACAGAGTGGTCGGCTCAAGTCTTCTTGAATGTTTGGTTATATGATTTTGTAATTTTGTCGAATTATTGTTGTGTCGAGTTTTACTCCATGTTACCGGTCGGTGAAAAATATTATTCATTTCTTAAGTATTTAGACTAAGAAATATCCTTTGGGAAATTCGATTAAAAGTGGTTAAATCGAAGTTAGTCGGTCGAAGTAAATCTATTGAGTAAGTTGGTTGAATTAAAACTTGTCAAAATCGAGTAAGTCGGTAAAACCGACAATTAAAAACTTTTCAATGTAAAAAGAGTCGAGTCAAAAATTTCGACCAAATTTTGTCTTTTAAAAAAACTTGTCGAAATATTTGGGTCAAGTTTAAATTTCAAGTTGTCTAGAGAGAGTTAAACAAGTTTTACTCAACGATTAAAAAGAGGTCGAAGTCCCGATGTGAAAATTTTATGATTGAGTGATAACTCAAGTTTAGCCGTCTCAAAATTGTTAACAACCTTCTATGATGGGGAAGTTTTCCTTTTGTTTATTTAGGGACTACAAACGGTGATGGAGAACAAATCGCTCCTTCTAAATAAAAATATTAGTTCCAATTATGATGAACTTAATATCAATGTTGTTGTTTTCTAAGGATTATTCAGTAATATGTTTCCTAACGTCCAGTAATAATTAGCAACAATGATAATTAATTTAATTTTTTAAACTAAATTTATATAAAATAATAAACAAAAATGCAGCTATGATGTAGTTAAAACTTATGATATGTTTATACGTTTATTAAAATCAATATTGATTTATTACAACAGAAGTTTGAGTTTGATTTATGGTATTTTTAAAATCAAATAATGTGGTGATAAAAGTATTAAATTCACTTTAGTTTGCATTGGTTAATATATTTATAGTGTTAGTATGTAATGCACTCATGTCTCTTCTTAACTCCATTATTTTTCTAGAGACATTAATATTCCCTCTTGTAAAAATTTAAATATATTAGATTTGGATAACCACATTGTATCCAATTAGTAGAAGTAGTATCTTCTTTTTTTCTTCATATTGTTTAATTTAGAACAAGGAATAGAAAAGATAACAAAAAATTGTTCATATTACATCTAATGCTGGGTGTATCCATGGAGGTGGGTTACAATTTTTGGCAAGACGAATTCGGCAAAAACAAAAAAAGGCACCTCGATCGAGGTCTTAATAGCTCAATCGAGGGTTTATTAGACCCTCGATCGAGCTTTTATTAAACACTCGATCGAGCTTCTAATAAACCCTCGGTCAACGGTTCAAGACCTTGATCGAGGGTTAAATAAACGCTCGATAGAGGGTTAAACAAGACCTCGACCGAGCATCTTCAACCGCCTATAAATAGGCAACAAACCCGTTATGTTATTCACTTCGTCTGTTGAATATGGGTTGCAGAGTAATTGGGTTATAGATGTGATTCCAATCAATCACATCTATAACACCAATTACTCCACAACTAATATTTAACATAAAATCTAGGGGAAACCCACCGCCCCCAATGGTGCTCCATTACAGTCCTATTTTGTGTTTTGAATTAGTTTAATGAACATTAAAAAACTTTTAACAATCAATTTCTCAAATCCTTGGCCCCATGGCAGTTTGTAAAATGACGACGGTTTGGCAATGCCATTTTTTTTGGTTTAATTTTCTAAGAGATTTATTATTCGCAGAGTTGGTCGAATTCGAATCAAATGATGTTGAAATTCTTTACGTCCCAAAACCTCGACCAAGGTTTTATTAGGACCTCGATCGAGGTTTTGTTAAGAGCTCGATTGAGGTATTTAAATAGCTCGACCGAGCTTTCGACCTCAATCGAGGGCCGGAAAAACAGAGAATTATTCCTCTTACAGGAAAATCAATGTTTCTCTATGTCTTCTAGGGGTGTAAACCCTGCCATTTATGGCACACAACTGAGTGGAGTTAATACCGATAGATTCACCACCGAATCCTTTATTCATTGAGGTATCATGCATGTGTTTTGGAATTCATATGGGTTTTTTATTTTAATTAGTTCTAAAACTTACACTTAGAAAACCTGACAACAACTTCGAAGCAACTCAAAGAAAAATTTGCAAGGTAAAAAATAGACATCCAAAAATTTCGTACAAATGCACAGCTTACACATTGACGCATCCTCTTCAAAAGGGTATCTTTGGTTTTTCAATTTTTGAAAACAGTGAAAAAAAAAGCTGGGATGGACACACATGTGTATAAAATGATGCTGAAATCAAATGTGGTCACTTTCGAAAAATAATAAATAATTGTATATTGTGAAATAAATTAACAAAAAAAATATGTAGACCACACTGGATTTTGTGTAGATCATGCTCATATATATATATATTAAATTATTAATGTAAGATTTAATTATTGGGGTGTGACACGAGCCACTTATTAACTTCTTCAAATTTTTAAGGTCACACAGTTCATTAAATGAAAAATTTCACACATTAAATGACATCAGAATATTTAAAAAAAATATCATTGGGAAGCCAAAATAATATTCTACAATTTGTTTTTCACTACAAGTCAAAATTCACATGGCATATATGCGTTTCGAGGGCTTCTACTAGCACATGAGAAAAAAAAAGGTTTTCATCGCCAAATTTGGCCAAAAAGTGTTACCCACTTTCATGGATGCACCCTACATCGTAAATCAATCTTTGAGAATACAGTTGCTCCACACAGCTGATCGAATAGATCATCTATGCAGGGAAACGAGTATCTATTTTTAATGGTCATTTTATTAAGTTGACGGTATTCAATGCGTAAGCGTAGAGTACCGTCCTTCTTTTTAACGAAAATTGACAGGTGCTCCCCAAGGAGACACGCTTGGTATTATATACTTTTTATCAACAAGTTCCTTTAAATGTGATTTTAATTCATTTAGTTCCAATATATTCATCCGATGAGGATATTTTGAGCTGGGCACTACACCAGGTACCAACTTAATAGTGAAATCTAATTCCGTTTTCAGAGGTAGTCCCGAAATTGCTTCCGGAAATACGTTCGAATACCCCCTCAGGATTGGAATATCTTCCATTTTTAGTTTATATTCATTATTAATATGTTCCTCATTAGTTACAGTTACAGCTAAAGCTTTACATCCTTTTCCAAATACCTCTCTTTAACTACAACGCAGAAATTTGTCTGATTGCTCTTTTCCTCGAAATTCATGTTATGGTTACTGTTTCTCCTTCATTATTTACGCATGTAAAAGTTTTAAAGAAATAGTTCAAAACTACTCTATGCTATTCTAACTAGTCCATACCATTTAACACGTCCTAAGAGCCTAACGGAAGTACATTTATCTTTACAAAAGTTTCAAACTAATTCATAAATACAGTGCACTCTTTTACAAAATTAATCACTTTTCGTCTTGCTCCTATAGCTAGTTGAACTATCCATGACTTTGCAAACTTTTCTACTGATAAATTGCATTTTTATACTAAACTAGGAGAAAACTCATTCTATCCCCTGGGTCTATTAATATAGAAATGGGTGTTTGATTCAGCTTACCTTCTACTTCCACCATGGAAGTTTGATAATCAACCTACCTATTTTCCAATGCCATGTTGATCTTGGGCATACCCCTTGCTAAATCACCAATAGTCATCTCTTCCTACACTGTATGAATGTTGTTGACAGTCTTCTTTCTGTTAGGGAAGACTTATGCATATTGAGTCCCATTACAATCCCAACACTTTATTGGTTCTTTATGTTCATTGTTGTTAATGTAGTTACTGTGATTATTAACAGGTTCTTTATTTCTAGGTCAGTTAGGGTTTGACTATGAGTTACCTTTATTTCCTTGGAAATTCTTATTAGGAAAGTTACATGTGTTATTATTCCCAAAATTGCAATTAGATGTGAAACCCTTATTTTTATGTTTGAAATTATTAGACCTCTTGGCCTTCCAGTTTTGCATGCTTTCCCTTTTTCAATTTTGCTCATAGAAAAAAATTACCTTTCGCATAGCCTCCTCAAGGTTTTTAGGATTATCTTATTCAATTCTATATGTAATGTGAAAAGGTAAACAACTCAAAAAATGCTGCACCTTGGGATTCTCGTCCACAATGTAAAGTACGTAACATAGTAAAATTAAAAATTTAATGTTTAATTCCTTCATGTTCATAGTTCCCAACTTCAGTTCATAGAATTCTTTAGCTCGTTCTTCATAATACCGTTCTGACATAAAATTATTTTTAAAGTATTTTTTAAAGGTACTCCAGTTAATGTTCTTTTCCTTAATACCTTTTACTCGCTTTAAATCTTGCCACCATATATCTTCCTTTCTAGTTAAGTTATAAATGGCCATTCTTGCTTTGGTTGGAGTAATTATAGATTTGGAAATACTTCTTCATTCTAGATAGCCATGCTTCATCTTCCTTCCCTTTCTTGGTTTCACCGTTTAAATTTGGTGGTTTTATCTTCTTAAATTCTCCTAAAATTTCCTCATTAGGTTTATATCTTCTTTTTCTAGATTGGTAATTATCCTCACTACTATCGCCAGAGTACTGATGATTCTTCCTGCGTGAATCACCATAAATTTTAGAGGATGAACTACTTTCAATTTTAGAATGTTTGTAATTTTTACTCTTATGTTGGTAGGATGTATTTTCAAATACTATCTATTTATCCTTTCCTTCACTCTGAAATTTTTTCATCAATATCTGATTCAACTCCTCTTGAGCTCTTAAAATTCTTTTGTTCTCTTTTTTGACTGTTTCCATTTCAGTTTTTAGTTCTTTAACGGTTTGTAATAGTTCATAGGAATTGTTATTTATTTATTCCTTAATCTGTTCTTTTCTAGAATTACTTTGTTCATTTAATGGGGACCCTTCATTTGCATATTCTTCAAGTCCTTCCATCCCTGCAATTCTAGTTCAGAAAATTTTTCTGGTATTAACATTTCAAAAGAAAAATAATAATTAGTATGCATGCATTTTATTTACTGTTTGTCTATGCAATTTGAGACGCATTCAGGCCTAGTGTATGAACGTGTGCTCTGATACCATATGTAATACACCAATTTTTCCTAAAAATTTAAAATTTTTCTTGCGACAATTAATGTTTAAAATCATCGAAAAAGAGAGTAACTTAACTGCTAACAGTTAACATCCTAAAGGGTTTAATCTAGAAACTAAAATAAATTCCTTTATTAATTTATATAGTTACATTCTTCACTATCTGCATTCAAAATTAAGTATGAAAGATTGGCTTAGTAGGTAATGATCTGAAGTAGTATGAGCTGAAAACAACTGCTTGTTTACTATGTACTAAAGTTTGTCTCCTGCTCAAATGAAGGAACTCCAGTTCATGCCTAAGCATTACTTAGCTCTTGAAGCTAATGCAGTGAAATGATGATTCTTGTACAGGTCTTTTTACAGGTAAGATGTTTTGTATTCCAGTTTCAGGATCGAGATTAAATATCTCAACTTGAAAAAGTAAAATGCTAGAATATTTGTTTAATTCAAAGATTTGAGAAAAATAAGGTATTGTCAAACCTGTTTCCTTTCCTAATCTTGAAATTGTTAAGTTGTTACACAACTTTTGAGGTCTACGTTTTTAACCTTCTTATTCTTGGTTTAAGGACATAATGTTTGCATGTATATTTATTTATTTATAAGCATCAGTACTTAGAAATCCAAGCAAAAAATAGAAGTATATGTTTTCCACCTGACTCTAAATATAACTTGTACATCCTATACTTATCCATTTGTTTTTATATTAGACCCTAATCCTACATGCAATTCTATAGAATGATAAATTCTGTAAACTAAATCTTGCAATACATTATTAGTTTTACCAAAGTAGTTTATATGCATTTGTATAAACCTATACTCGAATGTTACATAAAAAAGTATTACATAAGTCTAGGTGTTGTCATAAGGTAAAAAAAATGACATTTGTATATATGAAAATAACGATTAATGCAAAGTATAGTTTTGCTAACTGCCTAGGTATTTACCATGTGAAATTGCAAAACTATACATTATATGAATATAAGTGTAATATTATTATTTAACAAATTTTTTTCTAACAGGTTAATTGATGTCGTTCGGGACTATAGAAGAAACTGAAATCGAAACCCATGCAACGTGCTTCTTAGTGGAATCCACATGGCTAACGGTTAGAGGATAGGGTTTATGTGTTGGAAAACCCTACTACAAAATCGATCAAACCCTAAATTTTCACATTGTTAACCAACATTTCACTGCTGTGAGTAGCGCCTCCAGGATCATGGCCTCTTGGGCCTTTTATGCCATCGTTTAGCTCTGCGAGTGACTTAACCCACTTGTCAGACAAGCTAAATCCTCTGAATAATAGCAGTGTGGTTACTAGATCTATAACACATGACTTACTTTGTGGATTTCATTGATAGTAGGGAGATTTGGTTTGATCATGGCTTTTATTGTTTGTTTTCACATTCTCATCGAGGTTCTTAGATTATGTTTTCTCTTGCCTAGTTGCTAGGGTATGAAGTTTTCCTTAGCCAAGTTTTCTGTGCAAAACAATTTACTCCACGGCCGAGGACAAAATATCTCCAGGTAAACTCATTTAACTCTTTCTACAAATCCCATAAAAATTCTTTACTGTAACAAGTTTTTTTTTTCAAGAAAAACTTGACATTTCTCAAATTTCTTGTGCAGACTTCTTCTATAGGTGAAATCTCACTACTATGAGCTGGAAGACATATGATACTTTAGGAAAAGGATCCACACTTCTCAAACAACCGGGTAAGCCTCCATTTCATGCCCGAGGTTTCTTTTGTGGTGATGTGTGGGGTTTGAAAATATCTTGTCTCATAGAGATTTGAGCTCCCTTCCCGTAGTTTTGTTTGAACAACATTTTGTTTGAAAAGGTTGTGTGGCCGTAGAACTATTCTGTTAAATTGTTTAAGTTTTCTTAGGGTTTCACAGTTTGTAAACACCCTATTTTTAACTTGTAATGGTTTGACAATAATATGGGTGCACCAGCCTGTGTAAAAAAATGGAGTCTTTGATAGACTGGGACATCGTGGTTTTCTGTGTTGTATATTTTAGTTTGTTTAAGCTTATATTAATGAAATTTTAAAGAACCTTGTTGCTTTTTATCTGTATATGGTGAATGATTTGATAAAAGATGATGAAAGGATTTCATTGTTGTAAATGTCCATAATTTTTTATTTTTGTTAACTTGAGGTTAGTATGTGGAATTTTAATGTGAACTCTAGCTTATGGATTTTCTTTTTAGTATAAAGATTTATTTATGAAATTTTAAAAGCAAAAGCGTTTGTCACTACAACTCGAGCACGACTGTATAAATTTGATTTAGAATAATTTAATTTATCTTTTGTTATTTTATTTTAGTATATAAATGATAAACAATCTAAACTCTGTTTCTATGTAAAATTTATTTAATGTAGGGAATCTATAATATGGATATTATAATTATATAATGAAGAATTTGATTATTGAGGATATGGATAAAACTGTAAATAACTTATTCCTGGAAGGAGTAAAGAAGGAAAGACTTGGTTGATAGTTTTCCTTAATCAGGGTTTGTAGTTTTATTTTAAATTAAAACTTTGCATTGTTTTTTTTTTTAATTTGATGTATTTGATATTTGATGTGTTATTTACAGTATTACTGAAATCTATTATTTGTAAAAACTAATTTACTACTACAATTTTCTTTTTATTGCTTATAGTCCAAAGTTGCTTTAATTGTATTATTTATCTGTTCTATATTAGTTAATATTTATATGTATATATAATAGGTTAAGCTTAAAGGTAGTGGTTATTACTATGTTAAAAAGAACACAGTTACACAAACTATGTACTGGTTTTTAAGACACCTTCTTTATGGTCGCGTATGTTTATATTTTAAATAGATGTAATTTAACTAAGGAAACTTCTGAAATAGAGGAATCTTTTTTCTAAATAACTCTATAAATATTAAAAGTAAATAATCATATTCCTGCACATTTTGATTTGATTTGATCATCAAACTTAATTTCACCTACTCTACTAGAGTACTACCTCTTCGGAGGTGTGGAAAAATACAATCAGGTAATTTATTCATCAGTAATATTAAAACTAACCCTAATTCAATCTTCCTAAAACATATTCGAACAGAATTTATAAATCTTGGAACAATAAAAGATTTAACTAACTAACAAAATAATTAGTCATATAGATGCATCAAATCCTAAATTTATACTTTCCAGTCCTATGCTTGCATAAAGAAAATAAAAATAACATTTAAAACCGGGTAATATAGCAGAGGAGACAACAACCTAAGGATCCCATTCCTCCCAACCAACTCCTGAAGACAATTGAGGTGCAAATATTAGGGCCCTGGAGCCTGTCTACTGGTCCACCTGGTTGAAAGAACTAGGTGAGAGAATAGGTTTAGAAACCCCTACAACTCCACAGAGTAATCAGCAGTAATACTTCTTCCTGTAGCAGTAAGAACTCATCCCAAAAAACTACACTAGTTCAGTAAATCAACACTTTCCCACTCAAACACTTATGTTTGTCCCCTCCATCGAACTTCTTGTGCACCAATTTCACTCAGAAATTTCACAAGTAAAGATTGAGCAGCCTAAGTTGATTTCGATGGGTATTTTTATCAGCATGCCTAGGTCTTTTGGGTCATTTTTTCACTTAATGAGCCACCTTCTCTTGTTCCACTTTCTTGGGGAACATGACCACAAAAATAGGAAATTTTCCTTCTGTAACAACTAGAAGTAGTTTGAGGATGATTCCAAGTGTCAATCTTCTCTTAACCCAGCCTATTCCACCTAGTGGCCAGTAGACACTCATTTAACACCCTCGTTAAGCGGTTGTCTCATCTTTTATTTATTAATTAATAAAGTATTCATCAATTAAATACAATTATGACCCCACTTGGTCAATAATTACAAAATTTATAATAAAATTAAAACATAAAGTCTCCTAAAACATAAAATGTTTTTACAAATTGGGGTATGTGACAAAGCCTGCTAAGCAAAAAACTCCTTCTACTGCTACTCCATCAAATCCTACTATTTTCGTTGAGGTGAATTCCATTCAAAGTATGCAAACACCTGGCAATAAGAAGAAAGGTAAAGGAAAAAATAAAAAACCTCGAAACCAACAGGATAATCCCAAGGCTACTGCCACGAAGAATGATAATAAAGGAAAGAGAAAGGACAAGTACCCTTTCTTGTTGTGTGGTGGTGATCACTTCACGAAGGAGTTCCCTCATTGTGAAGAGATTAGTAAATTTTTGAAGAGTAACCCTACATGAGCGGTGCTTACAGATCCCTTCCCATCTCAGTAACAATTGAAAGATCATATGTCTAATCAAGGGACCTCCATTTCTATGGAATAAATCCAAATGATGTCCTCAGACACAATTAATTTAAATACTCATAGTCATTCATACGACAAGCTAATAGAGAAGAAGGACAAAAATCCTTCTTCAAGAAATTTCCTTCCACTAGTTCTTCTCCATCTTCGTTAAGAAAGGGACATTACATTCTCTCCACAGATCATCAAGAAAGGAGGGATATGCTAACACACCTCACTAGGGAGCATCTATTTGTGGCATTAGGTTTTGAATCAGAGAAGTTTCACTGTACAGCCAAAATACAGCTGCAATGGCAACATATAGAAATTAGGGTTTCATGCTTGAAAACCCTAAAATACTAAAACTAGTAGTTTTGGTACATTCACTATATCTTGATATTGGACAAGGATCATGAGATGCAAATTTTACATGCCGAAGATAAATTGGTGCTATACAATTTTAATGATTTCAAACTCAGATTCGCTATACTTCATGAGATATGGTTCCTCCAAATTAGGGTTCCAGACTCGTCCAAAATATAGTCATAAACAAGTGACTTAGGGATATTTTCTATATATTTGGATTGGAAGGTCCAAATGAAATTTAGCAAGATTTTACAGAAAGGGAATAGAATTTAATTTATGTGGTTAAGGTTTCAGACCCCGAATGTGAAAACAGTGACACGTGTCAGTCCATACAAGTTCTCTATTTTGAATAATACTAAAATTCAACACCTTGGGAAAACGCGCATAAGTCCCAATTGGTGAAACCAATTCTACTCTAACCTATGGTGTTAGAAATATGACAGACAAGGATACCTCAGTGTGAAGTTTCAGACATGTAGGATGCATAATTTCAGAGATACTGAAGAAGCAATATCAGTCATTTCTACAGAAGAAATTGGAAAACTAGGGCTTCCTGTTATGGGAGCTTCCCTCCATTGTTTTCAGAAAAGGAGTACATTGGACAACTCACCTTGAAGAGGCCCAAATTTATATCCAATCAGAAGTTTTAAATTCCAATTTTTGAAAATTATGGTTTTTCTGACAAACCCTAGATTAGCCAGCTCTAGAACTAGGATGGACACCTCAAATCGGTAAGATCTAAATTTTTTCTATTTACATTTGAGGTTCTCATTTCAAAATGAGTAATCAAACCAACTTGATGACAACCTTGGTAAAGCTGAAAACTTTTGAGTATGGAAGTATAGGACCTTCGTGATCCTTGAAGAAATAGACTTGGATTAGTATTTCAGTACGAAATTTCTAGGAGCTAGAGGGAGATGAGGCTAAGGATAGAGACAAGAGAATCATTGCAGATTCTATTAAAGATCATCTCATCCCTCATGTGTCATCCTTGAATACACAAAAAAGAAGTGTTCAATGATATGACTATTTATCCTAGTTTTGTTATCATTTTTTGCTGTTAATTTACATGTTTGACATATCTTTTGTCACCTTTTGGCATGTTTTCTGTCATGCAACTCGCTATTCAGCCCCAGGTATGACTATATTTTGGGATTATGCAAGTTCTGGTTCATTCTCGTTATTTCACAATTTTATCAGTTAATTCGAAGATATTTGATATATGTTTGATGCTTAATTTGATTGCAGACCATAGTATTCAAATGAGCTAACGAACAGACAACGCATCCACCCTAGATATCCATAGAGCATATCCAGCTCACCATTCAGTCCGTCGAGCTAACTGTGTGCTGTTGATGGTAGATTCTCGGGTGTTAAAGCATGGAAACTACCTATTTTCCATGTATATGGGTGATATCATGATATTCATTCTAGAAGACGTGACATCATCCTCTTCTACTCGACACCATAACACTGATCCACGCCAAGAAGGATCCTCATGCCACATCACGCAACATGAAGAACTAGCATGTGAAGGAGAAGTAAGAAGCGCTCTATGTTGGCTCTTAATCAGTTACGTGTCATAAAGGTTAACTAAATTTAGATAGCGGTCGACCACTAAAAGGTTGACCTGCTCACCTCTATAAACATTATATATATCATCCTCTACGTGAGTGCTTAGTTAGCCAGTTTATGCATGTAATCAGTCATTGTTAAAGAACTCTATAATAATGTTTCTCACTTTAATGGAAGTTATGTTCATGTTGTTTATGATCTTGTTCATGTAAAGCATTTAGCGAGCCATCACTCTGATTGTTGGGAGGGCCCCTCATCAACCATAGGTTTCATGCTTATGTGTATTTTCTTGTATCTCTTTCTTTGCATTAGCTTACTTTCATTTATAATTTGTTATGCAATTTGGTTTTCTGCAATTACTTGTTTCCAGTAGCATAGATTACATTATGATTCTTTGTTGTTAAAGTAGTTTCATTTTTAGAGATAATTAACCGGTTGCACACATAGCTTTGCTTTTAGTTTGTTTTCCAACTTTCCTTTCATCTTTATGTTTGGTTTCATTGTTACGGTCAAATAGAATTTAGTTAGTGTAGCTAGGGTTTTCACCCTAGCTTGTGCTGATGAGCACCTACTAAGGAATCTGGAATCCTTAGTAGCAGTTCGATTAAACTAAAAATAAACTG